>PVJH01001000.1:0-242018 GCA_004026705.1 Nesogale talazaci | reverse complement strand
AAGGCATTGGTCAGATCAATAGCTGCATACCAAGTACCAGGAGAAGTATTAATTTGCTCAAGCAATGAGACCACATCTGGAACTGCAGCTGCAATTGGAGTCACCGCTTGGTTAAGCTTACAATAATCCACTGTCATTCTCTAGGATCCATCTGTCTTCTTTACAGGCCAAATAGGTGAGTTAAATGGAGATGTGTTAGGAATCACCACCCCTTTATCTTTCATCTTTCATGGTGGCATTGATCTCTGCAATCCTTCCAGGAATGTAGCATTGCTTTTGGTTTACTATTTTCCTAGGCAATGGCAATTCTAATGGTTTCCATTTAGTCTTTCCCACTATGATAGCCCTTATTCCACATTTCAGAGATCCAATGTGGGGATTCTGCCAGTTACTAAGTATGTCTATTCCAATGATGCATTCTGGAACTGGGGAAATAACCACAGGATGGGTTTGGGGACCTACCGGACCCACAGTGAGGCGTACCTGAGCTAAAACTCCATTAATAACTTGGCCTCCATAAGCCCCCACTCTGACCTTCGAAACATTTTGGGTCCCCTGGAATTAGTGTCAGTTCAGAGCCAGTGTCTAGTAATCCCCAAAAAGTTTGATTATTTCCTTTTCCCCAATGAATAGTCACTCTTGTGGAAGACTACAGGTCCCTTTGGGGAAGGCTAGACGAAAAGCTAACAGCATAAACCTTTGGTGATGTGGCAGGGTCCTTTTTCCAAGGGACCCAGCCTTCCCCTCATTCAAGTGATTGTGGATCTGTAAACTGGCTCAGGTCTGCGAATTGATTGAGTGATCATAACTACCTATCCCTCTATTCACCTGATCTACCATTCTTCTACCTGTACAGGTCACGTAAATATTTACTAGGTTTCCCATCTATTTCACTCCTAGGGACACCATGACTAAGTAGCCAATGCCATAATTCTACACAAGATAGGCTGCTTTGATTACCACAAAAGCCTTGTTGTCTATTATAACCACATCCATCCTGTCTCTGTTGATTTACTGCTGACACTTGCCCTCTGTTACCACGGAGTCCAATCATGGGCAAATGTCAGAGTTCACTTAAGGCAGTTCCCACAGTTAATCCTGCTGCACACAACAAAGCAATTATAGGATTCTTCAAAGATGCTGGGGCCCACCTCACAAACTTATTCCTTATGGTTGTAGTGAAGAATATGTCCTCAGGACACCCCCTTTTGGGGTCTATGGGAATATCCTGATAGATCCATTCCACCATACCAATTTCCCTCAGCTTTTGGATGCCTTCTTCTACAGTGTACCAAGGCAGGTCAGGCACCTCAAGTTGGTCTAATCTAAGCCATCTGCAGCCCATGCCTCAGTGAACCAGCCAAATAAGGAGTTGGTTCCTCTCTTAGCCTTTCTTGCTGAGATATTGAAAGAAGAGTCTGTGCTTAGGGGTCCCATATCCAGAAATTCAGACTGATTTAATGTTATATTTCTTGCACCAGTATCTCACACCCTCAGTAACCATTCCCAGGGATACTCCCCAGGCTTTTGCTTGTACATATTTGAAAGCTCGAGCAGTTCTTTGTGAGTATAGCATACTTCTTCCTGAGTAATCACCTCAACCTCACCCTTAGGAGCTTTCCTTGCCTTAATAGTCCCTGCCTTATAGGTCTAGCAGAAACTATCTATGGTAAGGGTGTTTCCTGGGTATTCTCAGCATTATCTTGTAAGTCATTTCCCTCAGGCAATGGTAGAGATGCAGCCCCACCTGGCGTTTCACCTTGAGTGGGTTGGTTGATCTGCTCATGTGTGGGTTGTTTTGTTGATAATAGATTACTATCTTCAGCTGGGAGGGGCAGATCTAGTGACTGGGCTGGTTCACTTGTTTCTAATGGTGGCATAATATCTTCCTCTTCTGCATCATCAGGCCATATATTCCCATCCCATGTTTCAGGGTCCCATTTTTTTTCCTATCAATGCCCTCACTTTGGCTTCCACACTGCTCTAGATCTGCCGTTCAGCTGACGTTGGAATTCAGCCACTCACATAATGAGACTTGGGACCTGGTTCTCTGCAATCGGCTCTTTTACCACAGGCAAGAAGGCTTTCCTTTGTAGCACAGACCGATGCCTTCAAGTCTGTGAGTCGGCACTTTCTGAGGTTCTGAGGCAATCCCTCTCCTTAATTACATAGTCCATTGTAAGGAGGACCAGCCAACCAGCTTCCTTAGACTTGGCATCTTGACAAAACTGCTGGAATATATCAGACATATATTCTCCCAGAGCCTCTCCTGTAACCAGCACCCCATCCATCGGTGCTCCTACTTTAGGTATTAGCTTTGCTATTTCACATCATGGACTAGTAGGACTGGCAAAATTACCCATGGCTTTAGGTGTAGAATTAGCATCACCAGTGCTCTTAAGACTAATCAGATTGGAGAACCAATCAAAGAGACCCAACTTTATCCATTTGCGTTCAACTCAAAGTTGGCGAGGTTTTCTGACCCCATTACCAACACTTACTTTTCTCTCCTTTAAGAAGATGGTGAAACCTGGAGAACATGTATCAATTGTTTATGATTTTATTTCTCTAGAAGCACTCCTGGTACCACTTTTGTCAGGCAGGGTTCTCTTAGAGAAATAAAAATCAGGAAACTAGTAATTCTTTTTATATATTTATATATAAAGAAAGGTATATAAGGTATATAAGATAAGAAAGAAGCAGTTAACTATCTATAAAGCAATATAGATTGCTCGGTGTAACTCACTTGCATGAGGCAACTAGAAGACTGGCAGTCCTTCAAGTCTTGAGGGCCGCTGAGTAGTCCTCTGTAGAGCAATTCAGGCTATCTGGTCACAGGCAGCAAACAGCAGAGCAGGTCACCAACAGTCATCCAGATGACAGAGTCCAACAGTCCCTAGCTCAAGAGATGTATATCCCAGGAGCATGGCGAAGTACTCACAGTAACACAGTCCACGATTAGGTGTCCCATGGGTAGTGTTGCTTGGAGGTTGAGGCACAGGACGAACAAGGCAGCTCTCTGGTCTGAAGATCCGGAAGCAAGAGAGAGGGCGGGACTCACCGAGCCCTTCCTATCTCTGCCCTTCAATTCATACGGTATGTTCATTGGCTGTGCTGTCACAACAGACCCACCAACCTTCTGTGGCCATGTTGGCATAACAAACCTACCCATCACACATAGTATGTGACTCAAAAGGTCTTTCGAAATTCAAGCTTAGTGTATATAGGGCACTAAACTCTGTCTGCAAAGAGCAGGTGGGGAGATGCGTGGGAGGAGGAAGTTGCTCAGATTGCTTATCCAGTGGTCTGGGCCCTTCTCTTCCCCACCAAATATCTAGGCATTGCCTTCCCAACTTTATCCATTTGCGTTCAACTCAAAGTTGGCGAGGTTTTCTGACCCCATAACCAACACTCAATTTTCTCTCCTTTAAGAAGATGGTGAAACCTGGAGAACATGAATACCCCATGGCCTCTCAATTCATTTCAAGAAGCTGTGGGTTGGGCAATACACATGAGAGAGATCAAAAGATACCTTTCTTTATTTTTTCCCCAATGATGTTATTGGGGGCTCTTACAACTCATGTAACATTCCATATATCATTTGTATCAAGCATATTTGCACACATTGCCATATTCATTTCCAAATATTTTCTACTTGAGCATTTGATATAAGCTCCCATTTTCCCCTCCTTTTTTTTTTAAAGTCATTTTATTGGGGACTCATACAACTCCCATAATGATCAACACATGCATCAATTGTATGCAGGCCACATTTGCACACTTGCTGTCATCAGCCCTCTCTTTCTACTTACGCCCCCAATACCAGCTCCCCATATTTCCCCTCCTTCCCTACTCCTCTTCCCCCATGAACCCTTAATAATTTACAAATTGTCATCATTTCGTCATCATACACTGTCTGATGTGTCCCTTTATCCACTTCTCTGTTGTCTGTACTCCAGAGAAGAGGTTATATGTAGATCCCTGAACTTGGTTCCCCCTTTTAATTTCTCTCTCCCAATAGCACCACGCCCACCACTGGTCCCTGAAGAGATCATCTATGCTAAATTCCCCATGTTTCCACCTCCAGTGTACGTCCCCGGTCTAGCTGGGATTGTCAGTTAGAATTGGGAGCATGATAGTGGGTGGGAGGAAGCATTTGAGAAGGAGAGGAAAGTTGCGTATTTCATCGGTACTACACTGTACTAGCTCATCTCCTCCTTGCAACCCCTTTGTAAGAGGATGTCGCTTCACCTATTGATGGCCTTTGGGTCCTCAATATGTACTCTTCCTCATTTATAATGATATAATTTTTAGTTTTTTGAGGACTGACACCGGGTCCCTTCGACACCCCATGGGCACACTGGCTCATGTGCTTCTTCTAGGTGGGTTTTGTTGCTTCTGAGCTAGATGGCCGCTTGTTTACCTTCAAGAAAGCGACCTTTCTCTTTGTGCTTGCCCTTAACCTCACATTGCACCATCAAACCCCCACACCCTGGTGGAGAGATAAGCTATCTCTTTCTCATTTTGCTGCAAAGCACTTTGTTCATAACATGCACAAGGATGTCACCATACTTATATTGAGATAAGATTTGCTTTCTCTTTGGCTAACCCTACTACAAATAGAAACATCTTTTCCTCTTTCTAGTCTCAGGGTCTAGCTCGCATGAAGCGTGGAGGTGCTCCATATCTAGCTAATAGTATTAAAAGTCATTATTTACTAAATTGCTGTAATGTGGCATGCCCTGTGACAACTGTTTCATATATATTCACCTAGTTACAGGCCAAATGGTCCTAAGACAATGGAATGTACAAAGAGATAACTTAAGCACAGACAGTTTAATTACTCAGCCACAGACTCAAAGCTACTAGGTGATAAAGCGGGCCTTCAAATTCAATCAATTTGGCTAAAAAACAAAAACAAATAGACCCCTGCTCTGAATAGCTATGCTTTAGACTCTGTTTGGTGAATACCTGGTCACCAATAAATTATGAAATGAAAAAAAAAACTCATAGTCTAGCCAGGTTGACACAAAATTACCTATCACACCAACCAAGTAGGAACTTTTGTGAATGAGATGGAGCAATGAACTTTAACAATGTCTTAAGCCTATTTCAACACTCTAAAGTTTGAGAACCACTGAGCTAAGCATATGGCCTGCAGGTACCAATTCTTTGAAAATGTTTGAGATTATTTATATTGTGTAATATAGAATTATTAAAGGTTTCATGCATGTCTACAAAAGGTATATGATTCTTTTTACAGTGTGCAGATTTCTATTAGTGCAACATTATTATATTGTTAAAGCCTTCCGTGTACATTTATATATATATGTATATATATGTGTGTATGTAAGGGGAGGGAGTCATTTAACATTTTCTACTATGCTGGTATGTTAATTTCTTCTTGCAGTTCTGCCATAGCCTAAATTCATTTTTACACACAAGCACATACAATTAGTTACATCCATATATCAAACTGTTGTTGTATGTATCTGAGATTATCTGCTCAAATAAGCTTAAAACAAAATTTTACATGGGATATTTTAGGTCACATACATAATGTTAATTCCCTCTCTAAAGCTGCATAAATATAGGCCAATGGTTATGAATTCTCTCTCCCTCCCTCATTTCTTTCTTCCCTTCCTTTCTGCACTGAGACCAAAATCAAACCCATGCCCACCTGGTCCATTTCAACTCCACTGATTTTCTCTACAGGGTACCATTTTTCTCTAGCTTCTGACTTGCAGATGGTATACTTCATGGATCATGATTTAATGCAGAGCACTTATCAGACTGATTCCCTTTAAAATTTGAGGCTCTGTCTCTTACCATCCATATTTCAGTGGGACCTCCACTTTCTGAATGGATTTGAGGAAATGAAAGGTCAAGTGGTCACTTAATCCTGAAGCTGTATATTTGCTTCCCCCCCCCCCCCAAGGTTTTTTGTAGACTTCTATTGAAATTGTTGTGGCTGGCAGGCGATATGTCATTGATTCTAACAGTGAGTTATTTGAACCTTTGTCTTCCCACTTAAAAGATTCCTACATTTGATAGTTCTGAGCAGATTGTCACCCCCTCTCTCACCATAGATACAATAGTTGAGGCTTGGGGAGATATTAATTAAGTAGGTATATTTGAAAGTCACGAAAGGAGTTTGCAAATCTGGGCAAAAAGATGACCAAGAAAGTAAATAAATAATTGATGAAGAATGCAGAACCTTGGTCCTAATAAGTTCTAATAATTATAATCAATAAGTAGTTACAGAAAAGTAGCCCCACACAATGATACATAATCTGTAAGATTATGCAGACCATACACAGCTCAGCTCCAGAGAGGAGGTGGAGGGTGGAAACATTTCTCTTGCAAGTGAGAACTAGAAAGGGATGATATTATCACCATTCCTACTCAACACTGCATTGGAAGTTTTCCGCCGTTTCACTCTCATCCAGTCTATTCTCCCTCAGAATCACTCCATAGGACAGAGTAGACCTGCCCAGCAGACTTCTGAGACTTTAACTCTTTATAGGAGTAGAAAGTCTCACGTTTCCCCTCAGCAGTGACCCTGAGATTAGCAACCCAACATGTATGTACCCTGTTAGGCAATGAGAGTTCTTTTGGAAGCTCTAACCACAACAATAAGGAGGAAGGGAACATAGTAGGTATCCAAATTTTAGAACACTTTTATATTTCTTGTAGTCATTGTTGTTTGCTCTCCATTTCTCCTCAATCCACCTAGGTAATTATTAATCAAGTCTCCATAGAGTTGTCTATCTCGGATTTCATATACAGAAAAATGTACAAAACAAAAGCAAGAGCAAATAAATACCACCACAATGACAAAATAAATCAGCCCCCATTGTTTGTTTAAGAACATTCTCTCAATATAATTACTATCTACCTGATGGGGATGATTTATAATGTTCACTAATAAAAGAAGAATGATGTCTCTAAGGTAAGTCAGGGACATATATATGAGTGGATTTGGAACTCACACTTTATCCCAGTCCTAATACAGAACAATTAGTTCTTATGACATGACTCTATTCAATACTTGCTCACACAAAGAGATTACTAAAGAGAAGGATGGCATAATAAATTGTGTAAAGGAATTAGATTGTACCTGGCTATTAGAAAGACTAGGATCTAGGGTCTTAACACCTCATCTGTAAGCAAGCGCCCATCTACATGAAGTTTCCACCAAGTTCACATGGAAGAAGCCTCTGTGAGTCAAGGAACATGAACAATATAATTCAAATGCAAAGAGCTTAAATTGTTAGCTTAAAATCCAAATCCAAAGAGCTTAAATTAGAGTTTAAATTGTGAATACCTGGTTTGTGGAAACTTGGGGATGACAGTGGACAAACTAAATCCATTTGTAGGGTGAGCAAATAGGTTGTTTTCAGGGAATTCCCTCTGATCATAGATGAAGGATGTGATAAATTTATTATCAGACCGAGTATCACAAAGGCAATTATAGCAGATGTTGTTAGCTTAAAATATAACAATGTACCATTTGTTCTCATTTTTCATCCATTTTTAATTTATTCCATCTTCTGCTGATGCTTCCTGTATCATTCACTATTTGACTGGAAGACTCTTTCAATATGATCACTTAAAACTTGAGTGTTGCTTCAATTTAATTCCCTTCAGATATGCTGAAGTATTTTTCTTCTTTGGGCTTGTAAGTCTAGGTCTTTACACATTTCATTTTAATGATGTACTTTGTATTCTTGAGCTGATTTTTGACACTTTCTTCACATCATCATTTCTTCTGTTAACTTTAGCTAATTCTATGTTTAAAAGCAAGTTTCAGAGTCTTCTTCTAATGTTCACTTTCGTCTTTTATTTCTTTCTTCTTTTTAGTGATCTTTTGCTTTCTCTATGCATTATACGTGATGTAATCTTACACCTTATCAGGTCTTCATTCATCAGTATTCAATGAATCATATCTGTTCTTGGGATGCTCTCTAAATTCAGGGGGTGAAGAAGTGGTATGGGAGCCACATATGACCTGACTGAGTTTCAGTAAAGAGAAGCAGAAGCTAACCTACACCAGCCCAAGTTCACCAGTCATAAGATAAAAGTCAGAAAGGCTACCCACTTCCATCATTCTTTTATTTTTTCTGATACCAACTGTTCCTCTCTTGTATTCCTTGTTTGGATTTGATAACACTTGCTAACATACATTATGGTGCCTCAAAGGTTAGTCGTGTTTCTGAATATATTTGATCTGATGATTTCAATACTGGGACCAGTCTTCCCTTAATACAGTTGTTCTCAACATGTGAGTCACAACCCCTTTGGGGGTTGAACAAACCTTTCACAGTGGTAGCCTAATTCATCCTGCATATTAGATATTTACATTATGAATCATAACAGTAGCAAAGTCACAGTTATGAAGGAGCAATGAAAATAATTTTATGGTTGGGGGAGTCACCACAACATGAGGAACTATATTAAAAAGGTCACAACATTAGGAAGGTTGAAGACCACTGGTCTAACAGCTCTATTTTTTAGATACAGGACATATACCACATTCCACTTTTCACTGTAATAGCCCATTTAAAAAAACAGGATATTTTAATGTTGTGTTAGCTAGCCTGAGATAGATGAATTGCATGTTGGCTTCATTTAAAATAGTTTGTGTTAGGCTAAATATTTAGGACATGTTGTAATTCACATGGTATTCTTCGATCCAAAGGTAAATATGAACAGTACAAATTACATGAATTTATAATTTTCCCCAAATATCACTTCAATATTATTAGAAAATGAATAGTGTATTCATCTGGGTAGACTAGAGAAATGAATCCACAGAAACTCATATGTGTATGAGAGAGTTTTATATAAATGGTCAGTGTACATTAAGAAAGCATCCCGCTCAGCACTGTTCCTGAAGGGATCACCTGTTCTAGATTCCCTGTGTTTCCAGTTCCTATCTGTACCAGTGTACATCCTCTGGTCTAGTTGGACATATAAGGCAGAATTGCTGAGAGTAGAGATACTGGGAGGGGAGAAGGAAGTTGGGGTAGAAAGGGGGAACCGATTACAAGGATCTACATAAAATCTTCTCTTTGGAGGATGAACAACAGAAAAATGGATGAAGGGAGACATCAGACAGTGTAATATATAAAAAACAACAATAATTTATAAACTATCAAGGGTTCATGAGGGAGCAGGGAGGAGTAGGGGGGGGAGGGGAAGCATGAGGAGCTGACACCAAGGACTTAAATAGAAAGCAAATGTTTTGAGTGTGATGACGGCAACAAATGTACAAATGTGCTTGACATGATGTATGTATGTATGGATTGTGATTAGAGTTGTACCAGCCACCCTCCCCTCAAAGATGTAAGTACTGACAAAAGAAAGTATGCATATATTATGATTACAGCTGCATGATCCCCCAACAAAGTTTTTTTTAAAGAAAAAGAAAGCATCCCAACCCAGTTTAGTCCAAGCTCTATGTCCGGAGTAGCACATATGTCCGACATTGATCTAAAAAGTCCTCCTCGAACTCACAAAACACATGCAATGATGCTGAATACTGGACAATCACAGGTCTTTGGATCCAGTGGTGGTCTAAGTATCTCCACACAGGCAGGGGTCTCCATGAGACTCCTCTAGCACCCAGGGCTGCATCAGGGTAGGTCCATGTGGCTCTCCTCAGCGATGCCTGGCAGGAAGTGAGCCTTGCAAGCTGAGGCAGAGAACGGGTTAAGGCAGCCACACTCTGTTCCGACCATCAGAGAGCCAGAGACCAAAGAACAAGAAAGACAAGGATCACTGAGTCATTTATCATTCAGCCCTTCAATTAAACTGCCCTTCAGTTAATTCCACATATGCTTATCCACCAGGTTGGCGCAATAAACCCAACTATCGCAAACAGCAAGCAGTTCCAATTTTTTTATCTTTCAAAAGAGCCAGATATAAAAGTTAGGGTGCAGTAACTAAGGAGCTCTTCTGACATAGTGGGTTATGTGTCTCACTCCTAGCCATAAGGTCAGCCTTTGGAGCCCACCGGTCAAGAGAAAGATGGGACTTTCTGCTCCCATAAAGACTTACAGCCTCAGAAAACACTCAGAAGTTCCACTCTGCCCTCTCGAGTTTCTATGATTATGATCAAATGACTGGTACTGAGCTTGGTACTGTAAATAGAGATTCAAATGTCCTGAGACTCAAAACGGGTCTTCCAACTTTCAATCCTTTGTTAAAATTAAAACGTTCGAGTTTTCTAATATGATAGCACACTTGTGCACAGAAACTCTTAAAAGAAAACGTAGAATAAAGTTCAGAAGGCAAGAAGGGATTGGTTAGAAGGACAACTAGAAGTAGTAAACATATAATGGAATTGGGCAGCATGTGGGAATTGCAATTAATGCCATAAAACAAAAATGAGTGAATTGTTGTAAGGAAAAATCAATTTGATTTGCAAATTTCCATTCAAATTCAACTTAAGTTTCCTTAAAAAATAGAATCTCCTCCTGATTATTATGGGCTGAATTCTGTCTCTTTTATCTTCTGAAGCTATTCTTTTTAGGGTCTTTTTTGGGGGGGGGCATCATTACCCTTTGGGAATTCTGTCTCTTTTAAATACTCACATATATTGATGCCCTGGTCCAGCTACCTGCGCATGTTATACTATTTGGAAATGGAAAAGGAGCTTTTCTTTTTGTTTTTGGGCATCACTGCTCTCTGGTGGTGGGAGTAGGAGGCCCAGCTCCACTGCTGGAATTGAACCTCCATTCCAGTGGGCCACAGTCCTGCACATAACCACTACGCCACCGGGCTCAGCCCGGAGCTTTTCTTTTGATATAATAAGATCATATCAGAGTAAAGAGAGTCCTGAACAAATCACTTTGTCCAAGGGGGAAGCCGGCTTATGATAAGAGGGACATAGGCTAAAATTGATGAACATAAGACAAGATATTGAGGGTCTGCAAGAGTTAATGCTACAAAGACAAATACTGTTATATACACAGTCCTGCCATAGTGGTGAACTTGGAAAGATACAGAAGCTGAACAAATGTGGGAAGAAGAGGGAGAGTATATCCACAAATACACACACATCTTTGTAATATACATGTGTGTATATATGTACATATATGTGTATATACTTCACAGAGGATATTTATATATCTGTATTACCTTTATTGCACATATATGAACATGGTGGATCATATGGGGGTAAAGTTTTGGAAACTTGGTAGACATAAACCAAACACCTTTAGGGAATGAATCACAGATCTCTGGAAGCCTCGTTGTTTTGGGAACAACAAATTCTGTTGGAATAACAGTTCACAAAGACAGTACTTGGGGATCTTAAAAGCCCATGAACACCCATGAAATGATCAGTTTCTCCCACAACCTTTTTGGCACATTCTCTCCTCATTAAGAGGACAAAAGAAGGCTTAAAAATGAAAGACAAATGAAAATGGATGAATGCACCATGCAAACATCAGTCTTCACAACCCCGAGACCAGAAATACTTGGATTGGGTCCTGCTACTAGGACCAACTGCTCTGAAAAAGGATCACATAGATCAGAAGGTCTTGAATAGAGAAGGAGAAAATGTAGTACAAATGAAATGCCAATGAAGGTGGAACATGATGGTGGGACGAGAGGGAGAAGGAAGGAAATAGAGGAAAGAGCTAGAAGGCAAAGGGCACTTACAGAGGTCTAAATATAGGTATGTCCATACATAGATACAACTATCTATTATAAGTTGGGAATAAAATTAAGAACATATCTATAGGCCAAATATTAGGGTAACAGGTGGACCTTGGGCCCTCACCCTGGTGCTCCCTCAATGCAAGAACACTTTGTTCTATGAATCTGGCATTCCTCGAGGCTCAATGGCCCAACACAATCACTGAAGTAAAATGGGTGCACAAACAAATGTGGTGAAGAAAGCTGAAGGTGCCCAGCCATCAAAGGATCTATCAAGTGTCTTGAAAGCCTGGAGATAAACATTAGACCATTTACCTGAGAAGAGACCACAGCCACACAGAAGAAGCACAACAGCCAGTGTGGTCAGATGGTGGTGAAAGTGGTAAAAGGCCTAGACAATAGATATCAAATGGGCTGGAAACAAAACAAAACAAAACAAACATATATCACTGTGTGCACACATCCCCAGTGTACCAATTGAGGACATGTAAGAGCATGAGCAAGGGTGGTGAAGAAAGCAGATGGGCCCAGCTATCAGAAGATAGAGCATCTGGGGTCTTAAAGGCTTGAGCATAAACAAGCAGCCATCTAGCTCAGAAGCAACAAAGCCCACCATAAAAGAAGATCACTTACCTGTGTGATCATGAGGTGCTGAAACAATCAGGTATCAAAGAACAAAAATCAAAATCAATGGACCAATTGACCCCTGATATCGCTGATGACAAATGGATACAAAGGCAAACAAAGCAGAAGAAACGATGGTACCCAGCTAACAAATGATTGAATGCCTGGAATCTGAAAGGCTTGAAGATAATCGAGTCACCATTCAGCGCAGAAACAGCAAAGTCCACATGCAGGAAGCATACCAGCATGCATGATCAAGAGGGCTGAAGGGAGCAGATATTGAGCACCAAAGAACAAGAATCACATCATTATAAAGGAGGAGGAGAGCAGGGTGGGGACCTAAGGCCCACTGGTGGGTAATTGGTCACCCCTTTAGGGAGTCACGGGGAGGAGACAGACCAGTCGGAGGGCAGCCAGGCAGTGATGATGCATACAAGTTTCCTCTAGTTCCTTAAGCCTTCCTCCCCGTCCCCCAACCATCATGGTCCCAACTCTACCTTGCAAATCCAGATGGACTGGAGAAGTCACACTGGCATAGAGGGAAGCTGGAGATATGGGGAAACCAGGATGGATGGGCCTCTTCGGATCAATGGTTAGATTGGAGATACTGGAAGGGGGAGGGAAGGGTGGGTAGAAAGATGGAACCAACAGCAAGGATATATACACAAGCTCCTATTTGAAGGACGGGCATCAAAGGAGTGGGTTGGGGGAGAGGTCGGGCAATGGCAGTGTACCATATGACAAAACAATAACAATGTATAAAGTATTGAAGGTTGGAGGGAAGGAGAGGCCAGGGGAAGTGGGGAAGGAATGGAAAAGCCGATACTAGGGGCTTAAGGGAAAAGGTGGACGATTGGAGAACAATAATAGAAGTGGACATGTGAGGGTGCTTAACGAATATGCTTATTTATATATTGTGAAAAACGATGTATGAGCCCCCAATAAAATGATTGGAAAAAAATACAGAAAAAAAATCAAAATCATAAAAGAGACTAGACTTCCTGCTTGAATAGAGTCTGTTGGAATCTCCAAGGTTTGGGTCCCAAGTCATCATTCAGGTCTGGAACAGAACTTATCCTCACATTAGAATAATCAATAATTTAGGGTCAAAAGGGCAGTATGTATTCAAAGACAAAGCACAGTTGGTTGAGAAAGTAGGAGGGATAGAATCAGAAACACAGTAATGTACACGGAGTGGATTACAATGAATGAGCTGAAACAAAATGTATGTGGACTTTTGAATGTAATCCTGATGGTCTGTTCTGTAAACATCCATCTAATTCAGCGTAAAACAAGCCAGGAGTTGGAGAGGGTGGGTGGAAACCTCCTTCAGACACATAGGTAGATTTCAGTCTGTACGCAGGCAAGTATATCCACAGCCCAGGAATTTAAAGAATAGCCAGTTGACTGGGTCACTTGAATCAGAATCAACTCGATGATCATGTATTTGGGCAGTGCTGTCCCAAGAACCAAGTCCTGTATTTGAACTTAGAGCCTCCTGAACTGTGAGAAACTACATTTCTTTTCTTAGAAAGTCATCCACTTTGGGCATATCTATTATAGCAAGACTTGGTAACTGATGCAGTATTTGATAGCAAAGTTTGACGTAGCAGGGGTTCTTGTACCAAAAGACAGGAAACAATGAGAACAAGAAATTTAAAGGACAGCTAGCTGTCCATGTAGAATGATATAGTTGGTGTACTGCTTGTTGATGTGTATAACTATATACCACATATTTAAAATGAGAATTTAAAAAATAACAGCAAGCAGGTACAATATAGAAAATCTAATACTCATAACCGCTAGAGCTAATGAGTAGGAAAATACTCAAATGGATAGGGCACTGAAAGAGGTTAGAACTTTGGAGCATTTTTAAAGCTAGAATGTATCTTGTCTACACTGACCAGTATTGTGTTTGCTTGGTCATTCAGCTTCATTTGAGGGGGAAGAATTAGATTCCAGAAAGCCCTTCTAAGGCTCTCTGGGGGTGCTGAAGATCATAAACTGTTAGAATCTTCTAGACATCCTGGTGTTTTACTCCTCACCCAAACTCCACCTGAATTATTGAGTATATTACTCCATGAATTTACTTTAATATTTTACACACCACGGTCGATGGGTAATAGGTTGATATTTCTTTCTAGTAGAGTAGTGTCTGGTAACATTATCAATAACATTAATTTCAGAACTAGCAGACTAGACTCTAGAAAACTGGCTAGCTCTATTCTAGCAAACTATCTTCAGTTTTCTCATCTGCATTTAGGACTTAAACTAATTGACCATAAGGTTGCTTTTCTGTTCTAAAGCGTTTTCTATAAATGACTTTAATGTGGCAGTCCTCCCAAGCAATGACCTAGGTATACATTTTTAGAAAGAAGCATCAAAGAATTTTTCCCCAAAAGTCCAAGGTAGAAACAGGTATACACCTACCATGCAATATTTTAGATAGTGACCCTGGTCATTATTATACATAGCTTTTATAAAATGGCCACTACAACTGCAGTTGTAATTAAAATAGTTCATTACCAAAGCCAAAGAAACTAATGCTCTCTGTTGCCCACACAGAGCAATTTCACTATTAGAATTGTCTTTCAATTTCTTCATCACGATTAGCAAAACTTACACAGAAAACATAAGAAATGTGTTTCTTTTCCGTTTTGGAAGAAGTTCAGCAATTACCTGCCGCTAAAGTGCAAAAGCAATTATCTGCTTGCCTATGCAAACACAGATTGTTTAAAGTTTGTCCCTGCCTTGTAGTTAAAGGAAAAGCAAATTAATGGAAAACTTTGATACTGTCAAGCAAGCTCCAGGCTGACCCCTGAGGATACAGCCCGAGGTCTTTGTTATTAAATTCGGGGCCCCCATTACTATGTGGATGTCCTGTGGAGTCTCAGAGATGATAAGGTAAGTTTCTGCTATAGGTGTATTTGGTCCAATAGCAATTCTTTTCTGTTGGAAAGTGGATAAAGTTGAACTCTACAGCCGCATCCATCGTGCTTCTTTCAACCTCCCTTTCCCAGGTTCTGTGCCAGCTCCCACAATCTTTTTTTGTTTGTTTGTTTTTGGGGGGCATCACTGCCTCTGGAGGTCGTGAGTGCTACCCAGTGCCCCTCCTGAGAGCTGCCACTGGATTTGAACTGCCAAGCCCGCGGGCTGCAGTCCCACACTCAACCACTTATGCCACTGGGGCTCAGCCCAGCTCCCATAATCTTGCTGGTCCTGTCCCAAGCCAAATTTGGAGTCAATACTTCTTAGAACAGCAAACACAGGAATTGAGTCTTTCAAAAGAAAATTCGGGAAGGGAATAAAATTGACATCACTATGCACATGCTAATGGAAGACTGGCTTCTACAAGTAAAGTAGATACTTTCGCTTTCAAATTGAGATGGATATGTACTTCGTGGTTTTCTGTTCTGCATCAGATTTAAGTTGATAAGGATATCATGGTAAATTTCTGGCAGACTCTGTTTCCCAATTACTTCTGATCCAATGAACACCCCCACTTGCCCTAGACCATCATAGGTGTACCAGTTTTTTTGAAGGGGTGCTGTCTGCTAAGCAACTACAAAATGGGCAGATCAAAACCACCAGGTGTTCTTTGAGAGACAGGTGATTTTGTTTACTCAGGTAAAGATTTATCACCTTGGAAAACCCTCATAGGGTCAGAATTGACAGGATGGCAGTGGGTTGTTTTATTTAGGGGGAGGTGAGTTAGGGTCTGCCACTCCCTACTACTATGCTGGACTTTAGGTGGTGGGTAGCACCCATTTTAGGAAGTTGATTAGTTGTGGGTGTTGAGAATGAATGGATATGTATCATTCATCCACTTCTCTGGATTAAGTCCATCTTGGCAGTTTGCCAAGTTGCCTAAGCTGGCTGTGACTTACACGTTGCTATGATCCTGGACGTTTTGCCAAGGGTATTGTAAATAGCAGCAGGCCACCCTTGGTGGACCCATGGTGGACTGGATTGAATGGAGCTTCCAGATTCAGATAGACTCTGCTGAAGAGATAATGGCATAGACACTGGAAAAGGAAACCATGTTTAATAAGGTAGCGGGCCGATGGAAATGAATAAGACTTTACTTGAGACAGATTGACACAGTGGCTGCAAACATGGGTTCAAAGACAATAATTGTGAGGGTGGTGCAGAACTGTGCAGGATTTATGTTTTGTTGTACAAAGAGTCACGAGGAGTTGAAACTGATTTGATGGCACTTAACAGCAGGATGGTATATGAGGGGTGTGGCAGTCATGTACTTGTGCGTCAATTTCATGATTGAGCGTCTAAGGGGTAGAGTCTAGCCTGTCAATCTGGAGATAGCCAGTGAAGTCTCTGTGTGGGCGTGGCTTTCACCTGAGAATTCTGGGAAGTCTCATGATATTTTCCAGTTGAAGGAGAGAGATTGATTCAGTCTCTTGAAGTTGGTCTACCAACAAGGAAAGATGGCGGCATGCTGATAGATCCTGAGTCCTGGAACCTGGAGGAGCCAGAGGGGAAGCCACGTGGGCTTGCCCTGATGGAACCAGACCTCTGGGGCCAGACAAGCCACAGAGAAACTCCTGCCAGTGCTGTGATGCTTGTACCACCAATAGATACTGCTGATGGATCCTGAGCTCTGGAAATGAGGCGCCATGGGGAGACCCCTGCCAGCACTGGGATGCTTCTACTGCCATTGGATACAGAAGACTCTGCATCCATTGGTATGTGACTTTTTGTTTCAGAAGGAGACTTTATGGACTGATATCAGACATATGGGCTAATATCGGACTTATGACCTTGGGTTGGAATGTTTACTCAATGTTCCATTCCTCTTGTATATAAACCTTTCCCTTATATCCATCTGCACGTTTATAAACTTGTTTCTATAGTCTACTCAGACTAACACGAGGGGTTATCCCACCCCAAATCATAATTATATTTCAAAGCTATGTACTTAATTTTATTTTTTACAAAACAGCCTCATCACCTTCAAAGTACTCTCCATGACACTTAATACATTTGTCAAATTGTGACCTATTCAGGAAACATTTTTCAAACTCATCTTTTGTATGGCTGCAACATCTCTCTCATTTTTTTCTTCATCTCTTCTATGTCGTCAAGTTGCTGTGCTTTCGTGTCCTTCATCAGCCATAGAAACAAGAAGTCAAATGGAGTGAGGTCAGATGAGTAAGGTGCATAGGCCAAAAGAGACAGGAAGGGTTTTTTTTTTTTTTTGCCATAAATGAGTGCAGTGAGCTGGGTGCACGCGCAGGTGCATTGTTGTGGTGGCAAAACCATTCCCAGACCTTTTTTGTAGCACACTGTTAGCCATTTTCTTCAGAACCTCTAAATAGAAAGCTTGATTAACAGTCTGATATGGAACAAATGTCAAATGCATTAGGAGTTGACATTTTCATCAGTTTGGGAAGTTGATGGATGCCCAGAATGAGCTTTGTCATCTAATCAACCTTTTACCTCTTTTGAAAGGAGAAAATCACTTGACTTTTTCCCATAACTCTGTCCTTATAAGCTGTGTTCAACATCACAACAGTTTCCGCAGCAATTTTCCTGAATGGGAAACAAAAATTTGCAGGTGCATACTGTTCTATTAGATCAGCCATCACAATAAATGAGATTCAATCAAAATTGCTTTTACTCTCAGTGTGACCAGAGAGTGCCTTCCCAGACCATGCCACTGGATGCACTAACTCAGAGTGAGTTGCTATTTGCTTGCCTAGCATGAAAAATGCATACTGTGAAAGTTTTCTCTGCCCAGAGTGGGTTGATCTTTTGGGGTAGCTCCTCATATATATTTCCAATGTGCAATTTATTTTTGCAGTTTTTTTTTTTGGTGGGCATCACTGCCTCTGGTGGTCGTGGGCGCTCCCCAGTGCTGCTCCTGAAAGCCACAGCTGGATTTGAACCGCCAAGGCCGCAGGTCACAGTCCCGCACTCAACCACTTACGCCAACGGGGCTCAGCCCTTCTCATATATATTTCAATCACTTTCTTTCTCATGCTAACAACATGAAGTCACTGCACAGGGTTTAGAAGAGAGGTTCACAGCTGATTTTTTAAAATTAAAATCATTTTATTGGGGGCTCATATATCGTTTTTTCATAATACATAAATACATATACTGTGCCAAACAACTTCACATGCCTGCTGCTTCATCTCCAAATACCTACTTTTCTACTTAAGCCCTTGATATCAGCTTCCCATCCTTTCCCCTCTGTCCCTGCTCACCCCTCCCCCACCAACCCTCAATACTTTATAAATTACTATTGTTCTGTCGTATCTTACACTGTCCAATATCTCCCCCTGCCCACTCCTCCAATGTCTGTCCTTCAGATAGGAGGTTATGTATAGATCCTTGTAGTTGCCTCCATCTCTCTACCCCACCTTCTCTCCACTCATCTGATAACTCCAATCTCACCACTTGACCCAACGGCTTCATCTGTCCTGGGTTCTCCATATCTCCAGCTCCCATCTCTACTGTACCTTCTCCAGATCAGCTGGAGGTAGAGTTGGGACCATGTTAGGGGAGAGGCACTTAGGGGAGGAAGCCTTTAGGGACTAGAGGAAAGTTGTATGCTTCATCACTATCTCACTGCACCTTGACTGGCCCATCTCCTCCCTGTGACTCCCCCTATAAGGGGGTGACCAATTGCCATCAAGTGGGCTTTGCTCTCTGCCTCATTCATAGTGATACGATTCTTGTTCTTTGATACTTGATACCTGCTCCTTTTGATCCCTCTTGATCACAAAGCCTGGTGTGCTTCTTCCATGTGGACTTTGCTGCTTTTGCGCTAAATGGCCACTTGTTTATCTTCAAGCCTTTAAGACCCCAGACACTTTATCATTTGGTAGCTGGGCACCATACTTTCCCTTCACTTTGTTTGCCTCTGTACCCATTTGTTTTCAGCGGTCATATTGGGAGGGTGGGCACATATTGATATGATTTTTGTTCTCTGATGCCTGGTACCTGATTCTTTCAATACCTCATGGTCGCACAGACTGAGGTGCTTCTTTTATGGTGGGCTTTGTTGCTCCTGAGCTAGATGACTGCTTGTTTATGCTGTAGCCTTTAAGACCCCAAATGTTATTTCTTTCGATATCTGGGCACCATCAGCTTTCTTCACTACTTTTGCTCATGCTCCCACATGTCTTCAGTGGATGCTTTGGGAAAGTGGGCAATGGTGATATGGTTTTTTCTCTTTTATGCCTGCGACCTAATCCTTTCAATAAGCCGTGGCCACAATGGCTGGTGTGCTTCTTTCGTGTGGGCATGGCCACTTCTCAGCTAGATGGCCTTTTTTTTATCTTCAGACGTTTACGAACCCAGCTGCTATATCCTTTGATAGCTGGGTACCATCAGCTTTCTTCACCACATTTGCTTATGCACCCATTTCACTTCAGTGATTGTATTGGGCCAGTGAGTATCATGGAATCCCAGATTCATAGAACAAAGTGTTCTTGTATTGAGGGTGCAAGGTCCATTTGTTAGCCCAGTACTTAACCTATAAATATATGTTCTTAGATTTATTCCCTCCTTATCATAGATAATTATATTTATGTATGCACATGCCTGTGTTTAGACTTTTGCAAGTGCCCTTTGCCCTCTAGTTCTTTCCTCTATTTTCTTCCATCTTCCTCCTGTCCCACCATCATGCTCTACCGTCATTGAAGTTTCAGTACTTCTCTGAGTTACATTACCCTTGCTTAAACCCTACAAGACCTCCCATACCCTCCCTGCCACCGATTCCAGACCACTTGTTCCCTCCATCCATGAGCCTGTCCGTGCCTCCTTTTCATGGCCCCTCCCCATTCCCTGTGTCCCCCAGGAACCGTCAGACCTGTCATTCTCTTCTCTCAACTGTTTATCCAGGAGTGCTTCCTTCTAGATTTGGTTCATTTTTTTTGGGGGGGGGGGTCAGTCTGCATTGCTTCCCCACCATATGACCCCTGAAATGTCCTCTGTTGCTGGATGCTTCAGTAGGGAGACAGTGTGACATGTCTTGTTGTTGTTTGCTCAGAACTTTCTGTGATCCATTAGATCCCTGCAGGGACATAGTCCTCTGAGCATGGGGACCAGATCAGCTCTCTTTCTCTTCCTTCCTTCTTGCCTTTCTCCCTGTGGGTTTGGCATGCTGGTTCCTCCCCCAACCTGTTCTCTGCCACACCCCCTCCCAGGGAGGGGGTCAATCTGGCTCTGGTTGCGCCTGGCCCTGTAGCTCTGTCTTTTCATGCATCCTTCCATGTGTCCACGCTGTCCTCATGATTGGGTGCTTCAAGGTAGGATCTCCATGCCTGCTCCAGCTTCTGTGGAGATAAGAAGGGTACGCTCCCTCTGGGTGGGTTAGTCTCCTGTTTTCTCTGTTATCCTTTTACTTTTGAACTCCCTTTTTTCTCCCTCCCTCCTCGTCCTTCTCCCATTACTGTATTGCATCCAGCATGGACCTCCCTGGGTTTGGTGATATTTAAGAGCTAGTAAAAGCCAGCACCAATATATAAGTCTTTATAGAGACATTCTGAGCTCAAGGCCAAGATGTCTTTTAGGGATTTCTGCTCCTATCCTTTAATTATTGTAAATTACATGGATTCTATCTTCTTTTAAATTAGTTGATCAGTTTGATCCTTCTGATTCAAGACACTATCTTTCCATTGTGCCTGTTTACATAAGTATTAGCCAACAGGTTCATGGAGACCTCTTTTCTCTTTTGTTTCAAAGCATGTGGCTATCTGCTAAATTCCCACTTCCCAACTAAGGAAAACCATGTTTTCCGCTCATTTAAAGGACAAGCATAGTAGGGAATATGAGTCCGCAGTTTCATGAAAGATGAAGTAGAGGGTTCACTCTATTATTTTCATTGATTTTCAGGGCTATCTAATTCAGGATCCACAGGTTACCAAAGAGAATCTTTTAGAGATTCTTTGAGAACCATACGTTTGCTATTTTTACAACTTCAGAAGAATAATGCTTTGCATATTAGGAAAGCATAACACATATCACTTAGATGCATGTTTTTCTTTTGTTAGATGGGGGCAGAGTGAGAGTTCTGGAGGAGAGTAGATTCAGAGGTCATTGATCAGGGTAAAGTAATTGAACATGTTTCTCTGAATGTATATATTTCTGATGGGATTTTTAAAAGAAATGTGTCCACATATTCATTAACATCAATCATAGCACAAATACTTTAACACTGGAATATAAAACCTTTGTACAGGGGCATTACGTTCTCCTAAGGCTTTTTTTTTTGTCTATAACAAATATGGGGAACTTTTTTTTCTGCTTAGGGCTATTTAGATATGTATAACATCAGTCACATGCCATACAAAATTTTCAACTTAAAAACTAGCTGGCTCTATTTGGTCAAATATTTAATTAACTACTTTAGCCTTAATGGGATAGCTGGAACAGCTTCTTCTTGGTGAGGTGTGTGAGGTTAGCTGGTATCGATGGGTGTGCATGGATTTTTAGGCCCCGAGCTGGGCATTCTCCACTTCTAATGTTTAAGCAGGTAGATGTCTCCAGCTCCTCTTATCTCTGTGTCCTCTTGCTATGTCTCTCCATGCCTGTAACCTTACATCGCAACCAGTACTTGGTTTTCTTAGCATTTTATATATGCAAATGTCATCATGTACAGGCAATCCATAAAGTGGGCATTCACCCATGTTTTAGAACTTCGAAGAGAGGGACGATCATCATTTTCCACCCATTTTCATTTTTTTCTGTATTTTGTGGATGCCACAAAACTTTTTTTTTTAAACTTTCTGGCATCTTTTGGAAGGAGCTCTGGTTGGGCAGTGCTTAACTCTTTGGCCACTAGCCGAATAGTGAGTGAGTCAAGTCCTCCAGCTGCTTTACAGGAGGAAGGTCTTAGAGAGCTGCCACTATAAAACGAGCCTAGGAAATCCTACAGAACTGTTCTACTCTGTTCTGTCGGTAACCAGGCATGGCCATTTACTTAACTGTATATAGCAAGACCGAGCCCTGTAGGTTATTTGATAGGACACTGGGGTTGTAGGTAAAGGTAGCAATAGGCTGAGCCTCGGTGGCATAGTGGTTGTGCATGGGACTGCGGCCCACTGGGATGGAGGTTCAATTCCAGCTCCACGGAGCAAAGGCTGGGCTACTCCCACCACCCGAGGGCAGTGATGCCAAAAAGCAAAACAAAACAAAACAAAATAAAGGTAGCGATAAAAGCTGGGACCCTTCCCAACTCCCCTATCACACTATTATGTAACCTTGCTCAAGCCACTGTCCTCTCCACCTGTTTATGCTCCTTCAGTGGGAAATCGAAGAACCTGAGTTTAGAGTCAGATCCGTGATTTCTTTCCAGTTGCACTTCTGAGAGGTAACGTTTCTCAGGCAAAAATGTTAGGTAGGGAGGTGGGTGGGGGTCCGATGAGTTACTAGATAGGGTAAACCATGAACACTTTGTAGTGTAAGTAAGCCTGAGGCAATATTGGGGCATATTTATACTAATGATTTGTTACAGATTTAAAATTCAAATCCAGTAGCTATTATTTTACCTGGCAACACTGCATGGTGGGAGATCACCATTCTAATGATCATTTTGTCTCTACAAATTGGGTTAGATAAGTAGGACATTTTAGGAGAAAATAGACTGACAGTTGTAAAGATAGAGACTGAGTAGCTTGCTTGGTACTTAAGCAGCTTGGGGTGGGAAAAGTATCTCTTTTTCTTTTTTGCCAAGACTGTAATGTCACTTTTGTGATTTAAAAAAAAAGCATGTGATATTTTAATACTGACATAAATAGTCACCAGGCTAATCCCTGAATAGACTCAGTGACTCTGCATGGAGTTGTTGCAAAGAAAGGTCAGTTACAAGAAGGAAAGGAAGGGGGAAAGAGCTATTAGATTTGTTCTTAAGAATAAAACACACCAATTATGTCTGGTTTAGAAGTTGAGTTAAGTAACGAAAAAAAAAAAGAAATTGAGTTGACTCATTTTGTAGTTTATATCATCTAATTGTGAAGGAAAACGAGTACTAACAGAATGTAAAGGTTTTAGTAAGGGTTAAGTAAGTGTAACTTTTAATTATATTACTCTTTTCAATAGTATAAAAACATCCAGCTCTTTAAAAAATGGTTTTTATACATATGTGCAGAACCCTATCAGAGTGTCCCTTCTTAACTTAATGCACAGCTTTTTAGATAAAAATCTAGAGACTTGATAATATGAGCCACACATTAGTGATTTTGACCACCAATATTTCTATTTTCAACTCACTGGTTAGTGGGCTTTATGAGCTATCCCAAACTGCCTGAGTATACCATTCTAAAATCATACAAAGGTTCCATATACCCTCTGCCTGCGCACATCCTGAGATATTATCATATTCCATTTTCTGTTTTAATTTTCTGCTTTAAAGTGGATATGCTTATGAAAGAATAAACATAAAAGTGTTGCTACAAAAGCATAGAGAGATTTATTAAACAAAACATCAAACATGAAAATATTGAGTATTGGCATGTATTCCATATAAGTCTGTATGTATGTATATACAGAATATACAGTGTTATTTGGATATAATTCATGGATCATACAATTCACTGGTTTAAGTACATTTTTAAAGTTATGCAATCTTATATATTTATTTTTGTTTTATTTTTAATTGTTTTATTGGGGCTCACATGACTCATCATAATCTGTACATCCATCCATTGTCTGTAAAGCACATTTGTACATTTGTTGCCATCTTCCTTCTCAAAACATTTTCTTTCTACTTAAGCCCTTGATATTAGCTCCTCAGTTTTCCACTTCCTTCCCACTACCCCTTCCCTTATGGGCTCATGCTAATTTATAAATTTTTATTATTTTGTCATATCGTACACTGTCTAATGTCTCCCTTCCCTCATTTCCCTGTAGTCTGTCCCTCAGGGGGGTGGTTATATGCAGATCCTTGTAATTGGTTCCCCCTTTCTACCCCACCTTCTTCCATCCTCCTGATATTGCCACTCTCACCACTGGTCCTAAAGGGATCATCTGTCCTGGATCCCCTGTATTTCGAATTCTATCTGTACCACTGTATATCTTCTGATCTAACAGGATTTGTAAGGTAAAATTTGGATCATGATAGTGGAAAGGTGGAAACATTTAAGAACTAGAGAAATGTTGCATAGCTCATCGTTGCTACACCGTACCCTGACTGACTCGTCTCTTCCCCAAGACCCTTCTGTAAGGGGATGTTGCTTCCCCTGCAGATGGACTTTGGGGCCCCAATCTGTACTCCCCCTCATTTAAAGTGATAAATTTTTAGTTCTTTCATGTCTGATACCTGATTCCTTTGATGTCTCGTGATCACACAGGCTACTGTGCATCTTTTATGTGGACTTTGTTGCTTCTGACCTAGATGATCACTTGGTTACCTTCAAGCCTTTAAGAACCCAGACACGATATCTTTTGATAGCCGGACACCATCAGCTTTCTTCACCACTTTCCTTATGCACTTTATCTTCAGTGATTGTGTCGGGAAGGTGGGCATCAAGGAATGGCAATTTAATAGAACAAAGTGCTTTTGCATTGAGGAAGTAATTGAGTAGAGGTCCAATGTACATCGACTGCCTTTATGCTAAACCAATGAATATATGCATGTATATCTATTTCTCCATGATCATACATAAATATAGTCATCTATGTTTAGGACTTCATTTAGACCTCTGTAGATGTCCTTTGTCTCCTAGTTCCTCCCTCTATTTTCTTTTACTTTCCTCTTATTCCACTATCATGCTAATTCTTCCTTTGGGTTTCAGCAATGTATCTCTGTTACATTACTCTTGATCAATCCCTATCAGGTCTGCTATGCCCACTTTGCCACTGATTTTGGTTTGCTTGTTTCCTTATCCCTGGGATGGACAACACCACCTCCTTTCCCCCACCTCCCCATCTCCCATTTTCCCCCAGAACCATCAGTTCCATTGTTTTCTCCTCCAGACTCTTCATCCAGCCTATCTTATCTAGATAGACTTGCAGAGATAATAATATGTACAGAAAAACAAGGCACTGCAAGATGAAGCAACAAAAGAAAACAAAATGATGACAACAACAACAACAATGTCCAGAAAAAATATATACATAATTAAAAAATAAAAATAATAAATAATGAAAGAAAAACCTATAAACACTTCAAAGTCTGTTCTTTGACCTCCAGGAGTCCCTTGGTTGAACCTAATTGGCTGCCATATCGTGGCTCCCAAGTATATCCTTGGCACTCCCTTGGGAACCCCATGCTCTTTCCCTCCTGCTGTTCTGCTGCAAGCCCTTGTCTCGGTGTGGTGGGTTATGACTGGGTATACTCCCGACCCTGCTTCACCAGTGTTGTTCCTGTAGGGCCTTGGGTCAGCGAGAGACACCATGTTTCATAGAGGGACTGGTCGTATGGTCCTCTCTGTGCAATAGATATTTTGAGTGGGGAGATCATCCTCAAAGGTCGGTGGACCAGAATGTACTCCACTCTCTCTTCCTCCCCTTCATTTACTTTCACTACTCTCCTTTACTCTCTAGTTAGACATGTCCCTCTCTGGGAGGTGCAGTCTCAGTGCTGACCTCCAAAACAAACTCCCCTGGAGGTGGGGAGACTGATCATATGGTTAAGATTGGGGCTGGGTCCTCAAACCCCTCCACCAGCTCCCCCTTCCACGTTGTCACACTGCATTCACATCCTGAAACACTGGTTTAAATTTGGTTCCTCTTTCCCCGTGGAGATATAAATAATACTCTCCTTGGGTGGGTTACTGCCCCATTCTGCCACTATACATCACCATCTCTGTCTGCCTACACCCCCTCAGTTGGCTACCATATGTGGCCCTGGACTTGGTCTGGTCCCTGCCATTCTACCTGGGCCTCACCCCAGAAATTTCTGTACACAGTTGCTTTTTCCCTATGTGCCTTTTTTTTTTAAACTTTTTAAGCTTACCTTAGCAGACTCATGCTGGACTTGACTTACTTCACGTAGCATAATTTCCACTAGTTCTCCCCATGCAGCAATATTCTTCATGCATGCATCACTGCTTTTCAGCAATTGTATGTATGTACCACAGCTTTTGTTTTGTTTTGTTTTTGGGGGGACATCAGTGCCCTTTGGTCATGGGAGTAGGAGGCTCAGCCTTTGCTCCTGTGGAGCCGCTGCTGGAATTGAACCTCCATCCCAGTGGGCCACAGTCCCTTGCACAACCACTATGCCACTGGGGCTCAGCCTGTACCAAAGCTTTTTAATCCACTGGTCAGTTGATGGAAATTTGGACTGCTTTCAACTCCCTGCAATTGTGAACTGTGCTGTGATGAACAATGGCGCATAGGTGTCTTATCTTAGTTTGTTCCTTGCCTCTTCTGGGTATATGCCCAGTAGGGGGATTGCTGGGTCATATGGTAACTCAATTTCCATCTGCTTTAGATATCACCAATTCTATGTTCCATAGTGACTATACAAACCTACAGGTTCACCAGCAGTGGGTGAGAGTTCCTGTGTCCCCACAGCTCCTCCAGCACTTGTTGCTTTCTGATATTTTGAATTTGGTTATCTTTGAGATCGTTAGGTGGTATCTCATTGTTTTGATTTACATTTCTCTTATGGTTAATGATTGGGAAATTTTTCTCATATGTTTATTGGCCATTCAGATTTCTGCCTCTGTAAAACTTCTGTTCAAGTCCTTTGCCCACCCCCTCTATGTGCAGTTAGGTTTTATTATTTTTGGAAGCTATCAGGGTATTGTAGATTGTAGTAATAAGGCCTTTGTCTGATGTGTCATTGCTAAAGATGTTTTCCCATTTGGTGGACTCTCTTATTACTCTCTTGGGGAATTCTTTCAATGTACACAGATGCTTTATCTTCAGTATATCCTACTTGTCAATTTGTCCCTCCTCTGTGTTTGTGTCCTTCCCTATTTCTGATAGTCTATGTATTTCCTGTGCCAAATCTCTCAGGCTGGTCCTAATTCCATTGATGGTCTTAATAGTTTGGGATTTTACCTCAAGGTCTGTGATCCACCTTGAGTTTATTCATATGCATGGAGTGAGGTAAAGATATTTATTCATTTTTCTGCTGGTAGATATCTATTTTTTCTAGTACCACTTGTTGACGAGGGCATCTGCTTCCCATTTGATATTTTTGGGGGCCCTTATCAAAGATCAATTTTCTGTGTGCTGATGTTTTTATTTCTGGATCGTCAGTTCTTTTACAATGATCTGAATAGCTATCATTAGACCAATACCATGCAGTTTTGACCCTTGTGGCTATACAGTATGCAGTAAAGTCAGGCAAAGCAAGCTCTCTCACTGTGTCCTTCTTCTTGAGGAGTTCTCTGCTATTTCTGGACTTCTTCACTCTCCATAAGAAATTGGTAATCATTTTTTCCCCATTTATTTGAAGAAAGATGAGGGTAATTGTATTGGAATTGCATTAAAATTATATAGTGCCTTGAGTAGAATTGACATCTTCACAATATTGAGTCTTCTGATCTAAGAACATTGGATAGTCTTCCATTTTGTGAGGATACTCTTGGTTTCTTGTAATAGTGTTCTGTAGTCTTCCTTATATGGATCTTTTGTTTTTTTTAGTCAGGTATATCCCTAGGTATTTCAATTTGTGCTTGGCAATTGTGAAGTATACCATCTTTTTAATTTCCTGTTCTGTGGTCTTATCTGATGTGTATAGCAGTCTGATAGATTTCTGTTTGCTGATTTGTCTCCTGTCACTCTACCATACTCCTCTATTGCTTCCTGTACTCTCCTTTTGGAGCTTTTTGGATTTTCCATATATAAAATCATATCATCTGCAAATAACGATAGTTTTACCTCTTCCTTCCCCAGGCAAATATCTTTGATGTCTTTTCTTCACTTTATGCTCTTAGCTAAAACCTACAGTAAATAAAAGTGGGGACAAGGAGGATCCTTGTCTGGTCCCCTTTTTCAGAGTGATTGTGTCCATCTTTTCTCCATTGACTGCCATATTGGCTCTTGGATTTTCATATATAGCTTGTATTGTCTTGAGGAATTTCCTTTCCATTCCTGTCTTCTCAAGTGTCTTAAACAGCAATTGGTGTTGGATGTGGTTGAATGCTTTTTCTGCATCTATAGATATTATCAAGTGGTTCTTATAGTTTTTCATGTCAATGTGGTGAATGATACTAGTGGTCTTTTAAATGTTGAAACATCTCTGAATCTCTGGTATGAATCTTACTTGGCTATAGTGAATTGTTTTATATACTTTTGTATTCTGTTGGCTAGTATTTTGCTAAGGATTTTTGCATCAATGTCCATTAGGGAGATTGGTGTGTAGTTCCTGATTACTGTGGAATCCTTGCCTGGTTTATGTATCAAAGTAATACTAGCTTTATAGAAAGAATTTGGTAGTTTTCCATCTTTTCCTATGTTCTGGAAGAGTTTGTGTCGAATTGATGTCAGTTCTTCTCTAAATGCTCAATAGAATTCTCCAGGGAACCCTTCTGGTTCAGGGAATATTTTTGTTGGTAATCCCTTAATAACCTTGTCTATTTTGTCTATTGATATGGGTCTGTTGAGGTTCTTGACTGCCATTGGGGATATAGTCTAGGGAGGGATTGTTTTTTCAAGAATTCGTCTATATCTTCCAAGTTGTTGAATTCTTTGGAATAAAGTCCTTCATAGTATTGTGTAATTATCCTTTTTATTTCCCTAGGGTCTGATGTAATGTCCCCTAGGCATTTTGAAACAAAATATGTTGTGCTTCCTATCTAGTTCTATCATTTACTAGATGGGTAAGGTGAGAGAAAACACTATCTCAAGAAGTCCATTTCTTCAGATATAAAATTATGATCATGATTCTATCATACATCTTCCTCATAATGCAGTACATTGTTTTGTTTATTTTTCTTCTCTTCCATTTCAAAGAAATTTTTTTAGGTTGAATGAAGGTTTATATAACAGGCCAGTGTTCCACTCAACAACTCATGTATGTTTTGTTTCATTTCATGATTGCAATCCCCAGAAAAGAGCATCATTTATCCTCCTTCCTCCCAGGGTTTCTATTTCCCATTCTAATTCTTCTGAAATTTGTCCTAACATAAATGCTTCTATTTTTATATCAAGTGATTGATATTCTCAAATATCCTTATCACCCTAATGTTAACCTTCCCTTAGGGGCCAGTCTCTTATTTGGCTGAAACCGATCTGTCAATAACTAGGCGTTAGCCCATATTCTCTGGGATTCACTAGTCTCTCTCTGACCAGGAAGTCTGGCTTTTCTAACCTTTTGAGTTTTGTTCCATATTTTTCTCCCACTCTGTCAGGACCTTCTAATGTGACCCCTCTCAGAGCAGTTTGTATTGGTTGCCAAGCACCTTACAGCTGTTTTGGTCTCTGGACTTTGGGGCCTGAATTTCCCATAGTCCATTAGTCCATGTTTCTCTACCTTTAAAAAACATTCTCTCTTCCAGAAAGAAAGCAATAGGCCCACCTTGGACGGTTACTTGTTAGTTTTTAAATAGGGGTATACCCTTCTGAAGAGAGTGCTTACAGCTTTCAAATTCTTCCCTGAAGAATTCTATGTTCATTCATTTGCATCACCTCAAAATGGCAATTTTAGCATACTACCGAGACCCAGAGAGTTCCTTTGAAATGTTCTGTGAGTGTAGGGAAGGAAGTTAAGTCTGATAGGGCAGGATGAAGGCTGTAGGGTAGATCGGGTAAGGTTTCCCAGGAAAGTCTTACAGGACAGCCTTGCTACATCAAAGAATGAGTGAATGCATTGTTGTGAGGGAAAAAAGTAATGATACAACTGTTCTAGCCTTATTTTTGTTTTTTTGAAATGAACTATCCAAATGCCTTAAACTTTGTTCTTAATAGACTCCTGAGGGCTGAGCCCCGGTGGCGTAGTAGTGGTTGTGTGTGGGACTAAGGCCCACAAGGTTGGTGGTTCAAATCTAGCAACAGCTCTCCAGGAACAAGGCTGACCCTCCTACTCCCACCAGGGCACAGTGATGCCCACCAAAAACCCAAAACAACAGATTCCTGTGTATTGTGAGAAAACCTGTTTAGATAACCTCTTTGAGAATTTAGTCATTCAAATATTTGTTTAGGACAATAAAGAATTCTCATTCTCATAATAGACTTATAAAAGGCTGCTTTGGCTATATTGACAATATTTAATGCTTTAAAAAGTTACATCTTTCTTCAAAATCCTCCAGTCACCCTAACTTTCTAAACTGACTTCACTGCTTTGAATTGATCTGGCCCAGCAGATCTCTGTTTGGAAATTACTGTTTTGATTGTACCTTTTTTCATTTTGAAGACACCCTAATGAGATTCAAACAAATATAAACTAGTGAGAGAAATTGTCTGTCGTCATGGTGCTCTGAGCACAGAGAGAGGTTTAGAAATATTTGATTTGGAATAAACCTGTACAGACTGAAACTGAAACCCAGGTAGAAATAGATTTTGACTTGCCCTCACATGAACAGTTTCTGCCTGAGCACAAAAGAACCGTGGTGGTAGAATGGTTACCCATTGGGCTGCTAACTACAAGGTCAACAATTCAAACCACCAGTTAGCTCTGTGGAAGAACAAGGGGGCTTCCCATCCCCATAAAAATGTCATTCTCAGAAACTCACACAGGTAGCTCTACCCTGTCCTTCAGGGTCACTATGAATCTGAACTGACTCATGACAGTGGGTTTGGTTTGGTTTGATGTGAACACAATGGAGTGTACTGGATTTCCCATTCTTAGCAGCATTATCCATTATTTGTTACAATCTGTACAATAGAATACCTTTGCACAGTTCATAGAACACCGTCAAATAGTTTTTTGGTTATTCTCCATTTTGAGCTAAGATTCATCTGACATAAATGATCTCCCTTGTTTAAAATGTCTTCTGATCTGGCATGAAATGCCTATCATCTACTAACCCAGAGAAATTAATACCCAGAGTATGTGGTTCTGTTAGACACCTCGGTTCTTGGCTTCTTGGGGGAAAGAGAGTCATGCCAAAGCCTGGTTTGTGATCCAAGTGAGTTTGTCTTTTTGGGGTTTTTTTTGGTGTGTGTTGTTGATTTATTGCTTTTATCCAAACCACTTTATTAAACCAGTTCTACCCTGCCCTCCAAGTGCATTTTTATAAAGAACAGAAGAAGTTTCTGGTTTGACAGTCATGAGCACAGGCATCCTCAGAGCACTGCACACTCACACATGGTGCCTCTGAATACCAAAGAGAGAAGAAAGCGTCAGTCTCCTAGTTCTAGGTGCTAGGGCCTTCTACTGGGAGGGTTGGTTGATGGTACTGGTTGACCCCATTGGCTGAATTTAATCCATCTGGCCTAGATTGGGCCAATCCAGGTGTACCACCCACCTAGATGTTCTGCCCCTTCCTGGTTTGGAGTCTGAATTGATGCACACACAGTGGACATCCTGGTCCCTCTTCTGCTGCTTCTACAGGACAAAAAAATAGGGCTATGAATTGTGCATGAGAAAGTTATGTATCACATGTCCTAGTGAAAATGTATGCAAGCATTTGCATACACTGGGTTATAATTCTGGAAGAATCAGCATACCATCTAATAGAGACTATGCATGTGAATTACATCATTCAAGACAAATGACATAGGAAGGGAAGTGGGGGTTGGAGTGGGGCTAGGACTTCCAGGTGCCTACCTTAAATGGATAGGGAGACAAATTGGGAAAAGAGATTCAAGGGCATATCGTGCCTTAGAAGTGGCAAAAAGAGAATTTTGGGGGATAAGGGATGGGTTTGTGGGGTGCGTGTGGGAATGGATGGATCCAAAATATCACAGGGTCTCAAATGGTCAAATAAGAGTAGGAAAGATAATAGTAGTATCACAGAGCATCTAGCAAGCATTAGTAGTAGATTATTAGTAGAACTGCCAAGCATTCATTGGCTTCAATAAGTGGAGCTCATTGATGATTTACCAAGGGTATTTTTAGTGGTGTAGGAGGTGAGGTCAGATGCAAGGCATTACAAATTACCCCAGCAAAGATGAGTCCCCGGGTCAATAAATGACTGGTTAAGGCCGTGGCTGTTCATCCTTCCCAAAGGTCACTGACTCTGAAAGGTCGCGACTTGAAAACCCCATGGAGGGCACACGTGGAGTTAAATAAACTCGACAGTATAACCAACTACCGTTTGGAAAGGGACAAGTAAAACTCTTTTCAGATTGGTGAGATTTGGGGAAGGGAAGTGTTGTTGGAAAGGAAACTGCTTGCAAAAGGGAGCATTTGAAAGTGGAAGAAGGAGAGGGTTGAGTGTGAAGAAACGATCTTGGAGGAGGGCTAGGAGCTGTATTACCGGACAACTAGGGGATAGAGCCATGAGAAAGGGGCCCACTCAGCATTATGGGAGGTCCGAGACTCTTGTCTCCCTTAGAATAAGAGCTGCCGTCCAGTGTAGTGACAGATTAGGAGACGGCATAAGTGGTCTGAGGAGGGGCAACGTTTGTCATGGCTAACTCAAACCTGGGACAGTGCTGCCTAGGGGAACATAGAAGGTTTGTCGGGCCATGGTGACAGTATCCCACAAATTGGAATTGGAATCGATCCAAGCAGCAGTGTGTGATTCTCTCCATCAGGGCTCAGAAGTGCTGAGGTAGCAGTGAAGAAAACAGGTACTGAAATGGAACTCAAGCAGAGTGTGCAGCCAGGCACTGCAATGAATGGGCAAAGAACTCCTTCCTTGGTCAGGAGGCAGAATCGAGACAGGCCTGGAGCTGAAAAGGCGTTTCCCATCTTCAAATGAGACATTCAAGGAGGAATTCTGCTTTGCAAAGGCATGTGTTGGCCAATCTTTTCTTAAGAGATTTGTGAAACTAGATATGAGTTCTCAGTTCCAACATTGTACTATGCTTGAAATAGTGACCGCTGGTAAGAGCTGGAACAGTACTTGAAAATGAAAAATGCTCGACACATATGCAGCATTTAGGAAGACACAGATACCGTGTTTCAGCAATTAATGGCTGCATTAGGAAATGACTCTCTTAAATGGATAAAAAGGCTGCAAAATCAGCAAATCCATTGTCTTTGTTCACAAGTAAATTTTCATTACCCTCAGTAATTTATAAACTTTTATTGTGAACATACATCCTTTTTAGGTCTAATTGATGCTTCATAAAGTGTGGGAATATAAGGCTATGTGGCAGTCATGTGCTTATGTTAATTTTATGATTGAAATGTAGGGGTGGAGTCTGGCCTGTTAATCTGGAGATAGCCATTGAGTAGCCAATGAGGCCTCTATGTAGACATGGCTTTCTCTTGAGACTTCTGGGAAATCTCACAATATTTCTCCATGAAGGTGAGAAGCTATCTTCCCCAGTTGTTGGGAGTTAGTCTCAGAGACGATGAATCACGGACAAGACAAGATGGCAGCGTCCAAGAAGCTGGAGGAGCCGCTGGAGAGACCAGAAGGTTTTGCCCTGATGGAGTCAGACCTCTGAAGCTGGGGTGGCCACATGGAGACTTCTGTCAGCGATGAGTTGCTTCTGCCATCATGGGATGCTGTTGATGGACCCTGAGCCTTGGAAGCGAGGAGCCATGTGGAGACCCCTGCTAGCACAGGGATTCTGCACCCACTGACCTGTGACTTTGTGAGTCACAGGATACTTTATAGACTGATTTCGAGCATATGGGTTAATATCGAACTTATGACTTTGAACTGGACTGGGCTGGGATGTTTTCTCAAGGTCCTGTTCTTCTTGTATATAAACCATATCCTTATATCTATATGCAAGTCTGTGTATTTGTTTCTCTAGTTTACTCAGACTAACACAGGCTATATATATGTGTTCCAAGAAAAATAAATAATAAGCATTGACAGTTGAAAATATAGCAGATTAATATAGATCTATCTCTGAAGCACCTTCACCAAGGTCAGAATTCTGCATACTGCTTGCTTAAAGCAAATAGTTTTGGAAATAACACATTGCCAGATAGAAAAAAAACCCAAGATTTAAAAAAAATCTATGTAATTAGTACTATTAGATTTTTTGGTGCAAGAGCAGTCAAGAAGTATTAGTTGGAGTATATAATTATTTTTATTTAAATGAATTTTAAGTGGTAATCAGAAAAGCATCAGAATTTTGGGGGTTGTTTAAATCTCACAACATCACCAAGAAAAGGGACTTTACTATTTCACTTAATTTTCCTGTGCATTGAAGAAAAAACATTGCTTTCATGATCTTTAGAATGTTTCTAGGAAAAAGGTGGACACATGTTTTGGCAATTCTTCAGCCTATAAGTGGAAATCTGGCTGGACGATATTTTAATACAAATTGCTGCTTAATATCACTTGGTGTTCCATGTTTAAAAATGGCCACTGTTCATGTGGGGTAACTGTTTTATAAATGCTTTAATGGTTCTAGTATTGAACTCCATTAAGGCCAATTTGGGCCCTAACAATATAGTCCTGTGCCCAGAAATTATTGTAAAGCGATTTAGTAAAATCAAATCGAAATTACACATTGGACATATGCCGGTGGTGGGTGTCTTAGTCCTTGAATGGTGCTGCAAAAACTTTGCCTTCCCCAAGATAACTGCCCTGATAGGTTTTCTGCCTTACTCCTACCAAAATTTGCTTCATTGTAGTAAGTTTCCTGGGCTGTGCTAAGAGAGAAGGGCACTGTCATTTAGAGTCCAATGTTAAAATGATACCAGAAGAAAGGAGATATTTGGGTTCTTCAATATGCCTCCATCTCGATTTGTCTATACAGATGTGTGGGCCTATGGATGTGGACCCTTTTCTGTACCATTTGGTTGAGTGTGGGAGATGGGGTGGGGAGGGGATAAGACTGGATAAGAGGAGAGGGACATTTGTGTTGTTATGGCAGTGGAATAGGAAATTTGCAAACCAGGGTGAGAATAGCGATGAAGAAAGGTAATGGAAAGGGGAAGGATGATCAAATTAAGCTTGGTTTATTTTAGTTTTGCCTAGAATTAGCGCAATTAGGCTAGCCGCTCCTGCACAGATCTGCAACATATGAAACCCTTGATAGGGTTGCTGTAAGTTGAAATTGACACAAGACAGTGAGTCTGAGAGTCCTTGAGCCTTTAAGATAATAGAGAAAAGCATTGTAAAATCCTGGGGACCAAACAACACTTATATTGGCTTTTGAGTTTAAATGTGTTCTCTATATAGGCTGAGTCTATGTCACTTAACTAAGATTTCACAGAGAAATATAAGAATTTGAAATTTAACTTTCTGGTCATGGCATGTATGCATTTTTTTCCTATAGGAAAATGTTGTGTAAAGTAAATGTGGGAGAAAGATAAAGATTTCTCAGAACTGATAGTAGTGGTTTGAATTTGGGGTTATTAATGTAATCCAACTATTACAAGAATTGCAAATGGTAACTTCATTTAATCCTCTCCCTCTACTTTTCTTTCTTCTCTCTCTCTAGTTTCTATTCTCTAGAGTTAATACCAACATATTTAGCATAACCCTTTTCGACTGCTTATCTGAAATTTAAAAAGATGAAGGCAGAGAGAGAGAAACAAACTTTTCAAAGAAACACTTCATAAGAACCTTTTCCTCTTTTCTGAGTTGCACACAGACTTTTAATTTTCATTTTAAATTCAGGTTTTCTAGGGTGTAAAGCCCATGTTTTATTCTTAGTTTTGCTAATGAGTCATTCTCTGCCCTTGGACACCTTACTTAGCACGTTGTAACCTAGTATGAGTTTTTTTTTTTTTTTCAAAACTAGATTGTGTTTGGAAAGAGAGAACTTTAGTCTTCCTTGTGATGTTCCTCTGTTAAAGTACTTGAGGTCCTGGATATCCTGCTGTGACTGTTCAAGCATAATTTGTAACACAGACACGATTGAAATGTTTCTGAGGAGGTCTCGATTTAGTGTGGGCATGTCTGCAAAAGGCATCTTTAAAGCGGAAGTAGGCCTAGCCTATAATTTTCTTTCTATTCCCTTGTCTTGGGTCATCTTACAACAAACTAACAGGTAAATATTCACTGTCTTTTCCCTCTGAGGCCATAGTTCTGCTTGCTAGCCACAGAGAGAATTGATTACCTCAATTTTTACTTGCATTTTGCTTCATACGTGGGAATAGGATTAAATGTTGATTTTCATTTTAAGGTTATTATACAATGAAAACACTTATTATTGTTATCATTATTATTATTTACTTATGCTCCTTATCTTATATGATCTGATCCTCATGTGTTCCCTCATATCTTTAAGAATACCTGGGTTTACCTTAAAACTACAAGAAATTGTTTTTGGTTTGCGTTCCCCTGCATGAGTACATCCTTCATATGACTTTTTGAGTGACATCTCTGTAGGGTGCACAATGAATTATGTAGGTCTGATGAAAAACTGCTCCCTGCCCTCAAAGCACTTATTGTCTAACTGGGGAAAAAACGGTTACATTTACATTAAACATTAATGGGACCGGAAGAGATATATTCACATAAGAGCTGTAACAAGGTAGTATGTGATTGTCCAATTATGGATATAGCCGGGAAGCTGACAAGGTCTAAGTAAAAGAGATAGCACTTGAACTAAATCATGAAGGACTATGAGAATGTTCTTTCGGAAATTAAAAATTTAGAAAGGCAAGCAAGCTTGCAGTATGATCCAAAGAGGCAGGAAATAAAGAAAGGAATAAGTATAAGCAGAGATGGAACTGAGATTGGGCAAGCAAAATGGATTAGGGACATAGGACACTGACTTGAAACAAGACAGCAAAGAAAATTTTATGTTTGAGAACTTGGGTGGTGGCAATACACTTGAGGTAAAGATTATTTAAAAAGCATATAGTGTAAAAAGAATATAAGATTTGTGGGGTACCAGCCTCCCTAATCGAATGAAGCCAAGGGGGCAATTGTGACAAGACAGAATGCGCAAGGGCTCACCTCTGCCATCTTAAATTTTGTAGCCAGGTCTGTGCAGACAGAGAGCTTATAGCACCAATTTATGTACTTTCTGGCATATAAGCCCCCTTAATTCTAGGTAACCACATATACAACAAATTGGGTTGTACGCTAACCTTAAAGGTCCCTAAATTAATTGGAGGAGTAACCTAATCCCAGTTCTGGGAGGAGGTGAGTGGAGAGAGACTCTCTTCAGAGCCTAGAGGGCAATAACAATTGTCTGCTCCTATAGTTAAAGCTGTAGGCTAAAGCGCAATCGGCTATGTGCTTGTAAGAGGTTACTTTAAGGCACGTTAAATTTAACTGTAAGTCCTGTTATTCAAGGATATAATGGGGAGTAATATTACTTATGAGGAAATGATTGTGATGAGCCTCCAACTCACAAGGGTGAAGGCTTCCCTCCACCCCAGAAAACCAGCCTATCAGTTGTCTTCATATCTGAGAATAAAGGAATCACCTGCATACACTCTCTTCTCATTCTCTATTTCCCACAGATTTGTGAAGGAAGAGTAGTTAGCAAGAAGTAGAGGTATGTATATAAGAGGATTAGGGCTTGAACAAATCCAGTGAAAATAGGAATGTATGTTTAGTCACTGAGCTATCAAGATAGAAAGTATACTATAGTAGTACTATTGTATAAATACATGTAATTGAGTAAAATAATAATGATGCAAAGAAAGATATATGTGTATATATCAAGTCACTCATACAAATATCAAATCTACTCCCTCACAAATCTATTATTTTGCCATTCAGGTAAAAAGGTTTAAGATGGCTCCCAAAGACCCTCCCACACCTGGATTCTTATTTTCTCCTCTTCTGTGGAAACTGGATCTAATGTATCTTCTAGTGAATTTAATATCACAAAAGAAGTGTGGTGTCTCTCCTGGGATTTGATTATAAAGATATTGTGGTTTCATGCTCACCTCTCTTGCCTAGTTAGTTTTGAGGGAAGCTAGCTACCATGTTATGATGAAATTCATTGACAAGCAATTGATAACTCCAGTCAAGATCAACAGTGACCTCAGAGAGTACATGACTTTGAAAGTATATTTTTCCAGTCTTGAGATGCCTTTAGTTTCAGCCAATACATTGATGGTAGTTTTATGAGAAGGCCTGAGTCAGAAGCATACAATTAAACATAATGTGATTTCTTGTCCCACAGAAACTGTGAGCAAATGTTTGCTCTAAGTTAATAAATGTTTACTGAATTGTGGAAAATTTATTGCACAGTAATAAACAATATACCTTGGTAAAAGTAATAGGAGACATCAGAATGTTGATGGAAATTCTATTATCCTTTCATTCCCAGGTATTTCCCAGGGATTTTTTGAAGTCCCCTAGTACCCTTTTCTATCTTTACTAGTTTTGAAGATCATTCCCATTATGATAGAATAAAATGGAACTAAAATAACCAAGCTTAATATATTATTAGAAAGCAAGAGTTCTCTTTATTAATCAAGCAAACTAAATGGGAAAGTCTACTCAATGACAAATCTTCATTTCTGGAAACAAGATACCAAGGCTAGGTTTCACTAAAAGGAGGACTATTTTAAGCAGTTTTAATGGTCCATAATCCATATGTTATACACTTCAATAGTTCAGTAATATCAAAAAGAGTTGAACACTCATTATCACTTAAAAATATTTTTATTCTTTTTGTATTCATTACTGGCTCTCCATTTCCCCCCAACCTCCCCTACCATAACACTCAAGAAATTATTAATGCAGTTACCATCTCTGCAGATTTTCCTATCCTGGATTTTATATAAAACAAACAAACAAGCACAACTTAGCAACAAGGAAGGAAAGCAAAGGAAAACCTCAATAGAAAAGAAAGATGAAAATATTAAAAATAAGAGTAGTAAATGAGTCAAAAGGTAGGTCAAATGATAAGGTGTATCTTCAATAAAGCATTTTCCAATGCACTCTTGGCAGGAGAGCAAGGCTATATTGTCAGAGGGGATTCACCTGAACTTAATCCATGCATATATGCCTTTCACTTTTTTAACTAAATGACTTTTAACTGGGTCACAAATAACACATTTGAATCTAACTACGCTTGTCATAATCAAATTTGCAATGCTCTCTGTGTGATAACACGACTATTCACATTCTTCACCTATTATCAGAGGTAATTTACCAGAAGGTTACTCTATGTGGGGACCCTGCAAATGGATTTTGGGCTTCCATTGTCATCCGGGGTCTTCTGCAAATCAGGTGCTCACAACGTAAACTCCGATATTATTCCCTCCTTCAGATTTGATTTATATTATTCACAATCTTTGGTTCACATAAGCTGCTGTGTTTCTTCCATGTGGACTCAGTTGACATCTTACTTAGATGTTTGCCTGTTTGAATACAAGACATTGAGACTCCAGACACAATTCTTTCTGATTGCTGGGCACCATCTAGTTTCTTTTCTACACTTTGCTATAGTACCCATAGCTTTAGAATTAGTTCTTCTAATTCTTCTGGACTCGGAGTTGTGAAGACATAGGTTTGTTGTGTTGTTAGTCTATGACACTAATTGTTTCCATGCGTCTTTCTATTTTCATCACACCTCTTTCTTCCTTATGGGGAGACACAGATAGTTGTACCTTAGATGGCCTGTGACCCCAGTATAATACACCAAAAGAGTATGTGAAGCATAATTGTACCGGTCCATTTGGATGAGGCTATTTCACTTTCTACTTTTCCAAGACTGCTGGTGGTAAGTGCATTTAGTCTAATAAGGACCCAATGTACAACAGAAAATGACCAGTCTTTTGCCATTCTCACCATTGTTGTTTTATTTGAACTAATTATTGAAGCCATTCTCATGTAAATAGGTGAGATCAACCACACCACTATATTAATAATTAAATCTATATGAAACAGCTGGACCAAGAGTCAAGTAGTGCCTGGAAATATCTCAAACCAGAACAAAGAAATTCCAACCTTTTTCATAGTTCAAAATAGGGGTCAAGGGCAGGGATGTTCTAGCCATTACATTCTTATCAGGTTGGCAGGATAACAGGGTTGTGGGGAACAACACAGCTGCAGATGCTAATTCAGGTCTTCCAAGATGGTATGTGTTTCTTGCTAATTAGGCAGGCCAAGTTTGGAGACATCTCAGAGGAGTCAAGGTCTTGTTGGGGGAGCCAGGAGAGGGAAGAGAAGGGGGTTGGCTAACTGCTAGCAGGTGTTCAAGGCAGTCTGAAACAAAATGAAGTGCCTCATGTTAAGCTAGGCTGCTATAATTGTGTTGGTCCATCTGGATGAGGCTATTTCACTGACTGGCTTTCTACTTTTCCAAGTCTGGTGTACTTTTCCAGGACTGATTTCTCCTAATAATATGTCCAAAGTGCGTGAGCTGAAGTCTTGTTTACAAGGAAGCATCTGGTTAAACTTCTAACAAGACATGTTTGTTCTTCTGGCAGTTCACAGTGTTTCAATATTCTTTGCCAATATCATTACTGGAATTAATTGATTCTTCTGTGGTCTTTCTTATTCATTGCCCAACTCTCAGATGTGTATGAGGTGCGTGAAAATTCCATGGCTGGAGTCAATCATCCTTAGTCCTAAAAGTGTCATCTTTGTCTCAAAGCCATTTAGTGAAAAACTTGTATGAAATATTTGTCCAATATTACACCATCTGAGTTCTTGGCACTGTTTAAATGAGTCTTGATTATTGACCCAAGCAAAATGAAATCCTTGACAACCGTTCTCTTCTTGTATCATGACATTACAACTGTGAGGAGTTTTGTTTTCTTTACATTGAGTTGTGCTCCATCCTGAAGGCTGCAGTCCCTGATCTTCATCAGCAAGTGCAAGTCCTCCTTGCTTTCGGCAGGCAAGGTTGTATCATCTGTATATCACAAGTTGTAGTAACTCCTCCTCCAAATCTGGTGCTGCATTTTGTCTTCAGTTACTCCAGTTTCTCAGATTTCTTGGTAAGGACACAGATTAAAAAAGGGTGGTGAAAGAATACAATCCTGATCTCATTTTAAACCACTCCGTACTTCTTTGTTTTTTTGAAATACTTACCTCTTGGCATTCAGCCTTCACATGAGAATAATGAGGTATTCTGGTAACCCCACTTTTCTCAATGCTATCATAATTTGTTATGATACACAATCAAATGCCCTAGCACCATCTGTGATGCACAAGCCAACATCTTTCCGGTATTCTTAGCTTTCAGTCAAGCCCTAGCTGATGTCAGCAGTGATATCCCTTATATCACATCAACTTCTGAATCTAGCTTGGATTTCTGGGAACTCCCTCTCAATGGACTGATATTTTCTAAAAATTATCTTCAGGAGAATTTTAGTTGTAAGCATAGGGGTAGTAAATTATTCACTATGGGTCTGCTAGTTAAAGGCTAACTCCCATCAACTAACCTCTGCCCAAATGCATCTGGGTAAGAACGTGAAGGAAGATACTGCTAGGATTCACCTGTGATTCATTGGATTGCCATTCCACTGGGTATAAAGTGAGCTTCCTGAGAAGCCATAGGGGGATGTTATCTCTACCAGCAAGAGCCAGGAGTGGAAAAAATCCTCTGGACTCAAGAGATCTCTAAGAGCCAGCGCAGTGAAGCAATTGCAGAGGAGGAACAGTAGCAGTAGCAAAACCAGCAGCCACATTATTAAATAGAGTTGTGAACTTCCCAACCTACAGAACAAACAAGACAGTGTATGATTTTGGGACAAGAGGCTGACGTGTAGTTTAGCATAGGTCTGAGAAATTAGGTCATTGGAAGTTGGGCTTCCTGGCCCACGGAGGTGAATCTGAATGCCTTCAAGTTGAAGCTTACTGTAAGTTGATTCTCTGTGTACTTAATTACAGGGGCCTGGGTTTGATTATCCATGGATCTTGAGCTAAATGTTGGAGGGTTGGATTTTACAGTGGAGTGGCATGACCTTTGGTACCTTGTTGGCAGGGCTGAAAGGACTTTATAACACATTCTGATTGAAACTTGTTATCCTGAGCATTTCCCATGGACACTGTAACCTGTGAACTTCCATAATACATGCTGTAAAAATGATCCTTCCTGAGGAGCAGTTAGTAATTTTACTGATAGTATCATTAAGTTAGTCAATAACAGAATTAAAGCAAAAATGATTGAGAAAACAAAAGTATACTTCCGTACGATACTGTTTTAGAGGAAAAATTCATGGATTCTTGACTTACATAGATTAAAAACTTAAGTGATGAAATACTATTTATACAATGAGAACTGGAGATAGGGCAAGACTTCCAATAGAACTCATTCACTATACCTGCCTGTTTAACATAAGCCACAACAAAACAAACAGATCCATAACTGTGGGATAGCAGCCATCTGCTTTTCCCGCATGCCTGAGAGTTTCAGCCATAAGTTGACATGAGCTTTTGAGTCTCTTAAATATGCTGCAGGTGATGCTAAAGTAAAGTTGAGTTCCCTTAGTGGGGTTTCCAAATCAGAGCATTTCGATGGCACCTATGAAGGATGTTTTGCTTCTCAAAAGAACAGAGTTTAAAAAAAAAAAAAAGAACAGAGTCTAAAGTCTATATTATCTGCAAATCACAGTCTGGATTCACAGTCTGGATCAAAAGTCTAGATCAAAAGTCCTCAATTAGGAGTATAACACTTGGTGTATTCTGCCCTTGGAGAATTATGTAAGCAATTTTAAGCAATGTTCTCAATAGCAAGTAGTCCCATCTCTTTTGTCAACCAAATGTCATCAGTTGCTTTCTATAAGACAAGCATGTCACCTCACTTCAACCCTTGACTTGAATTTCCAGTAAGATCCACTAAACATTCATTTAGGAGCATCTTTTGATTCAGGGTGACTGTGCAACTGTGTTCTATGGTAGGAACGATTGGCCTTCTCCTCTCCCTACCCTTCTCTCCCTCCTCCTTAAAGCAGTTTTTAAGATGTGTGAAACAGAGGTGAAACATGGTTCATGAACACTAGTCAGACATACTACCTTGTTCTTTTGGAGCACAGATCGGAAGGTTACATATCCTTAAAAGAGAAGCCTGCCTTCATCTTTGCATTGTCCAAACAATATTTGATCTTTTTAATTGACTAACATCACTCGACATCATGTTTCCAGGCCCATATGTGTCAAGAGGTATTTCTTGGTTGCATGGTTGATTTTCAGGGATGCATGGTATACTATTGTGTGTATATACCAGTTTCTTTATAGTCTCTTTGAGTTGTTTCCAGCCTTTTGCTATTGTGAAATGTGCTACAATGAATAGAGGAGGGTCTTCATCTGTTTGAGTTTTGTCTTTTAGTTCTTTGGAGTATATGACCTGTAGATGTATTGCTAACCCATGTGAGATTTCTATTCCTACTTATTTTGAGTAGTGTGACATCTCTTTCTACAGTGAATGTTCATGCTTCCAAGGTCACCAACAGTGGATATTGGGTTATTTTATGACCTGTAGGTGATATCTCAATGTTGTCTTCCTTTGCATCTCCCAGAGGACATTTTTTTTCCATGTGTTTGTTAGCCATCCGAGTGTTATCTTTTTGGTGAACTGTCTCTTCATGTCTTTTGACTGCTTTTGTGTTGGACTATTTGTTTTTCTCATTGATTTGTTTCAGAATTTGATAGATTTTAGTAACTAGTCCCTGTCCATTGTGCTATGACTAAAGATTTTTTTCCCGGTGTGTAAGCAATAGACCAGCTCTTTTGGTGTGTATAAGTGTTTTATATTTTACTGGGTTCCAAACATCCATTTTGTCTTCCACTAAGTGTGCATGCTTTATTCTATTAGGTAGCATGTTTATGTTCTTCCACACGGCTCTTACATTTGTCCCAGTTTTTCCATTAACAATCCTTATAGCTCTGAGGTTTATATTTAGGTCTTTAATCCATCTTGAGTTCACTTTTCTGCACGGAGTGAGATGTGGGTCCTCTTTTGTTCTTCTGCAGATGGAAATCCAATGGATCCTCTTTCATTCTTCTGCACATGGAAATTCAATGATTCTAGCATTATTTGCTAAAGAGGTTGTCTCTTTTCCATTGTTCCTTTGTCAAAAACCACTTGCCTGTAGGTGGATGCATTTATATCTGGGTTGTCTATTCTGTGTCATTGGTCTAGTTATATATCACTGTATGGGTACCAACACGTTTTGCTCCATTTTTAATAATTTTAAGAGCGCTTACAAGGCTTACTGCAATTCATACATCAATTGTTTCAGGCATATCTGTACACACATTGCCCTCATTCTAGAAAAGAATTATTTTCTATTGAGATCTTGGTATCAGCTCTTCCATCTTTCCCTCTCCTCTTCCCCCCACCGCCATGAACCCTTGAAAGATTATGAATTACTATTTGCATATCTCACACCAACCACTGTCTCCCTTCCTCCATGCTTTTCATTGATATTTCCCCTAGAGGGATGTGTGTGGTTGTGTTGATCAGTTTCCCCTTCCTCCGCTCCCCCTTCTTCACCCCTCCCATCTGGTATCTCTCTTCCGATTCCTGCTCCTGGGTTTCATGTGTCCTGAGCTCTTATCTGATATCTACGGCAATGTGCATGCTCCGGTCTAGTCCAGAGTGAGAGGCATCACTGGGGCCATGCTGGTGGGGAAGGAAACCTCAAGGAACCAGAGGAATATTGTGTGTTTCATCCTTGCTTTACTGCATCCTTGTTGACTCATCCCGTCCCTGTGCCCCCTCTGTGGGTGATGTTACATTGTCCTGGTATGGGCTTTCTATCTCTGTTCCAGCCTCCCTCATTCTGAACCATATGCCTTTGATTGATTATGAAGGGTCTTCTGATGCCTGTTCCCTGGTCCCAGTGACACCTCATGCTTGCACAGGCTAGTGTGCTTCTTCCATGTGGGCTTATTGTTTCACTGCTGGATGGCCGCTTGCTTCATTTCACGCTTCTAAGACCCCAGGTGCTACAACTTTTAATAGCCAGGAACCATCTGCCTTTTTCACCGCACTTGCTTACTCACCCATTTTGTCTTCAGTAATTGTGTCAGGAGGGTGAGTATCTTATATTGCCAATTTGTTAGCATGTTCTTGTATTGAGGGAGGGTATCAGCAGAGTTCCAAAGTCCGTTTACTATTTCAGTGCATTGCCATATAAATATATGTACATAATCCAATAATTCTATTTTTATGGATTAATGTAATTACATATAGATACCCCTCTGCTCATGCCTCTATGCATAATTTTGCTTCCTAGATCACTCCTCTGTCTCCTTTTACCTTCCTTCTGCCCCACTATCATGCTCACTCTACTTCTGCCTCAAATACTTCCTTTTAGCTAGATTGCTGTTATGCCAGCGCTCCCAGGATCTCTATGTCCACCACATTATTATTTTTTTATTCCCACATTGTTCTTCTGTCTATGCTGTGTGCCTATCGCCCCTTTACCCCACCCTACTTCTCCCTGCAAGTCCCCCAGGGACTGTTGGTCCCATTGCCTTCTCCTCATGCTTGCTTCCCATGCCTGTCTTGCGTAGGCATACTAACAAATAGAAAACAGACAATTGAAGAGAGAGAAAGAGAGAAAGAAAAGAGAAAGAGAGAGAACAAGACAAAACAGAAACACATAACAAAAAAGCCCAAACAGAACTGCCCCCCCCCAAAAAAAAAAAAAACGCAACCCCAGTAGAAAATAAAACCCAAAACAAAAACCATGCATAGTTAAGTGACCAGATTTAAGCGGGACACCATTGACGGGGGGAGAGGGGGTGAGGGGGTGTTCTTGATTAAAAATTTGGTCTATATGGGGCAACAAAAATGTTCATGGATCGCAAAAATAGTGTTGTAATATATTTATTTTAATTTTAAAACGGCGCGGGACATCTCGTCACTAGTTTATCTCCCCACTGGTTTAGGGGGAATTCTGGGAACTGCCCTTCCTAGCCTGAAATTTATTTGGGGGGCTTTTTGGGGGCTTTGTGGCTTGGTTTTGCCCCTATTACTGCTATGCTGCCTTCCCTTCTTGGTTTGCCTCGCTGCAGGGGGTGGAGGGGTGGGGGTAGGTGTTCAGACCACACTTCCTCCCCGCAATGTGCCTCTGCAATGTGCCTCTAGTAGTGTCCTTTGTAGTACTGATATTTTTGTAATGCAAAGTCTCCCTAGGGGCCCTGGTGGTGTAATGGATCTGCATGATTGACTATTTAAAACCACCAGCAACTCTTTAAGAGAAAGACTAGACTTACTACTCTTATCAACAGTTACAGTGTCAGAAACCCAGAGGAGATGCAATGAGTCACCATTGATTTGATGGCAGTGAGTTCAGAGATTTTTTTGTAAAGTCTCCCTATCCATGAGCATGGCATATTGTTCCTTTTGTAGAGGTCTCTTGCTTTCTTATAGTAGTGTTTTGCAGTTTTCCTTGACTAGATCTTTTGCATCTCTGATTACATTTATTTTTAGGTATTTCATCTCTTGAGTAGCTTTTTAAATGACATTATTTCCCTTATTTGTTGTTTGGAGCTCTCTTTGTTAATGTATAGCCACCCATTGAATTTTGTGTGCTTATCCCATATCACGTCAGTTTGCTAAATCAGTCAATTAGTTTAATTTTCTTGCTGAGTCTCTAGGGTTTTCTTTGAAAAGGAAAATACCCTTTTCAAATAGAGAAAATCTTACATCTTCTCTGCCAATTTGAATGTCTTTAATTTCCCGTTCTTGCCTTATAACCCTGACTCACATTTCTAGCACAATATTGAATATGAGTGAAGATAAAAGATATCTTTGTCTGGTTCTTCTTTAGAAGGAGACTTTTTTAGTTTCTTTCAGTTGTGCATAACATTGGCCTTTGGTTTTGTACCTATATCCTTTATTATCTTTATGGATATTACTTCTTTTCTTGTTTTGTTGCTTTTTAAAAATCAGAATTAGATGTTCAATTTTGTCCAATGCCTTTTCTGCTTTGATCTATATGATTATGTGGTTCCTTTCCATTGTTTTATTTGTGTAATGGATTATACTAATTGCTTTTCTAATATTCAGTAATTCTTGCATACATGATTTGAATCTCACTTGTTATGATTTGCTATTTTTAAATATATTTTTAAATATATTTGCTATTTTTAAATATATTTTTGAATTCTACTTTTGAATCTATATTCATAGACATTGGTCTATAATTTTATTCCCCAGTGACCTGTTTGCCTGATTTTGATATCAGAGTTATGCTTTTTTCATAAAGTTATTTCAACACTTTTTCATTCTTTTCTGTATTCTGACAAAATTTGAGTAGGTTGGTATCATTTCTTCTCTGAATGTTTGATAAACTTCAGCAGTGTAGTTTCTTGGCCTGAAATATTTTTTGTTTGGAGTTTTTGTTGTTGCCTGGCCTGAGGTGATCTGTTTTAACATCACAATGGAATACCTGCTTGTAAGTGCTCTTAGTTTAGACTCGCTCTCCCTATCAAGAGATGCTGTAACTTTTTTTCTCAGGGACAGGAGTGTTCATTTCCCATGCCAGCTAGGAGGACAAGCTGGAGACAAAATCCAGGAATCGGATCATAAAACAAGGTGCCTGAAACTTTACCTAAATATATTTTTGTTTTACTTCTGTTAATGCCACTTAGTGATATATGTATTTTAACTTATTTTTATTCAGCTTTCTATATTCTATCCTCCCTGAATAATATAAAAGGGACTTGGCCAGGGAATCTAGGGTTGCAACCTGGTGAAAAGTTCCTTTTGAGCATGTCTGACTGCAGTCCAGGCTAGCCCGATATAAAAATTAAAACTTCAAAATTCTAATTGGACATTATGAAATAATTCTTTTATCCGAACCCATTATGTAGCCATCTAAGTGAGCTGTCAAGTAAAGTTTCATGGAATAAGCATGCCAAAGTCAGTGACTGAAGGATCATAAATCATATAATATGAGATTGAAGAAGGGAATCGTATCAGAGGGCCTAAATTGTCAGAATCTGGTTTGTAGAAGCCTATGAGTCCAAGATACATTTGTGGTGTCTACATAAGAAATAAGTTTCCAGTGATTTCTCTGTATCCATAATAGAGAGATGAGAGAAAAGTTACCAAAAAGAGAGATACCATTGGAGAGACGATTATAAAGATCAAATTGATAAACCTGACTTGAAATGTCACTTGCCCCCCTCCCCACCCTACGCATGTTAGACCTAATCTGGCTTTCAACACTTTCTATTTGTTCATATTATGGTGCACCTCAGATGTGCTTTGTCATTTGGGGTGACCCTCGTGAATTTTTATTATTTTTTTTCTGTTTTTCAGTATGTGAAACCCAGGATTGATGTATGAGTCTAGGTAGACCAGAGAAATGCATTTATAGAGACACTTGTGTAAAAGAAAGAGAATTCTATAAAGAATAATTATACATTAAGATAGCATCCTCGCCCATTCCAGATCAAGTCCATAAGTCCGATATTAGCCATATTACTGGTACGAGTCTATAAAGTCCTCTTCAGACTCATGAAACATATTCTATGGCCCTGAATGCAGGAAGATCACAGGCCAGGGAGTGGGAAGTATTGTGGATCCAGTGATGGTGTAAGTGTATCAGGCATGATAGGGGTCTGCATGTGGCTTTTCCAGCTCCCAGGGCTGCATCAAGGAAGGTCCATGTGGCTTCTCCTCAGGGACGTCTCCCAGCAAGTGAGCCTGGCCTGAAGAGTCTCCAAGGGAGTGATCAGAAAGAGAGAGCATGCCTCCTGCTTCCAAGGAGGAAATACAGGAAGTCCAAGAATCCTTAGGAGAAGGCCATGCTCACATGGAGGCCTCATTGGCTATCACCTGATTGACTGGCCACCCCTTCACACTTAATCATCTCAAGTCACAAATTAACACCAGGTTATGTAACAACCACAACTGATGCATCTATAAGGGTAGCAGGTAGAATATGTGTTTTGGGCAGGGTATAGTGGTGTTGAGGGGTGGGCGGTAAAGAGGAGGTGATGTCAAAGAGTTTTAGAAGGAAAAAATGCTACTTTGGTAGCAATTGCACAGTACTGCTTGATGTGATTAAACTGTGGAATGATATGATGTCTGTATTAACTCTCAATAAATGGCTTTGGGGGGAAAAAAAGCTTTACAGGCTAAGAAACCAACAGGGGCCTTCTCCTCTATCCTCCGGGGTTGTAACGAGTCAACATTAGCTCAATGGTAGTGTGTGAGGTAGACTATTGCTATAGAACTATTTCTCTTTTAAATTCTACTAGTTTGCGCTATGTATTTTGAAGTTTTCATTTGGTGCGTAGATAATCTTTATACTATGTTCTCTTGTTCAAGTGACCCTTTGTTCATTATGCAATGCAACTCGTTGACTTATGCTGGCTTTTGCCTTAAAGTCTATTTTAACATCAATTTGTGTTGCTATCCCTGTTCCTTTTGAGTTTCATTTATTGTCCGTCTCATTTATATTATTTATTAACTTGATTCTTTTAATCTTTTGAGCTTCGGTGTATTTTTATCTTTGGATCTAAAGTGGGTCTCTGGAACAGCAAAGGAATGAGTCCTATTTTGTTTTACTGTTTCACTTCTGCCTTATCACTGGTGCATTTAATTCATTCGTATTCAGTACAGCTACCTATAGCCATGGTTTTATTGCTATCATTTTTTCCCTCTGTGTGTGTAGATGTGTGCATTGCTACTGGTTTCTTTGTTCCATATAATTTTCTGTGCTGCGTTCATTTTGTTATTTAGGTTTCTTTTCATTTTCTTCATTGTTGTTGTTTTGATGTTTATTAAATCATTATGATTTTCCTCTTGAACTTAAATGATTTTCTTTGAATTTATCCTATAACTTATTAATGTGTTCCCTAGCTTTAAGCAGCATGTTGTATATTGAAATCTATTTGGGTTCTTCTCCATTACAATTTCTTTATGGGATCCTTTGCCTCTTATATTTTTGTTTCTTCTCTTTTGTCTTTTTCCTATTTGTTTCTTATGGATTTCTCTATGCAAAAAACTTTGTGTGACTGTTGGATGTATATACAAACTTCTCATCAATATCAAGACTTGGCCTTCTACCTAAGATCATGAACTCTCCAGTACAGGCTATCACAGATATTTCATTTGTCTAGTAGGTGATAATGACTTCATATGCTAGTATATTGACAATGCATTTACATAACATATGACCAATACTTGCAAATTTTTTCAAGCTGTAATCTAAGGCCAGAAAAAAATTATCAAAACAAGTTTTGTATTGATTACCCAGGAAATAGAAAATTTTCTTTGGGGTAGAAAATTAGGGCAGAAATTACTATTCAGAGATTAGAATAAATATCTTACAAACTGTTATTCCAAAGAATCAAGGTAAAAAGACTACTAAAATAACTAATTTTACCACAACCTTATGAATATTTCTGGGATCTGATTTTGGATATAAAGGAGGAAGTCTACAAAAATAATTTGCTTATGCATGAATATAGAGACCAAAGTAACATATGATAGGATTGTAACAGAAAGTTATGTGTATTGTGGTAAGTGGCACTAGATAGAGTGACAGAAAGCTCAGGCTTAATAAATATTTATTTCTTCCTCATACGACAATATAATACAGGTCATTGGGTTAAACCTCTGTGCTCCTAAATCCTCACAACCCTTTTCTTCTCAGTAAAGAAAGAGTAAATAAAAATATGATCACATTTGGAAGGTTGTAATGGAAGTGGCATACATTACTATTGTTCATATACTCCTGAATAGAATTCAGAAACATGATGTTATCAGCCCAGGTATGTCTTAATTACCACATGAACTATAACAAAAGATATCACAAGCAGGTGGTTTTAAAGAACTGAATTTTTTTCTGATGGCTCAATAAAAAATCAAGATCTGGGCTATGCTTGTATTCTCAGTGACTCTTTTGTAGTTTGTGATCACAGTGTGAAGTCCTTGGCTAACTCTGTCGCCATCCTCATATGGCATCTCTCTTTCCCCATGTGCGGTGTGTGTCTGGGTTTCTATTCTGCTTTTTCCATAAGATCCCACTTAAAAATTATTAGGGCTGAGCCCCGGTGGCGTAGTGGTTGTGCACGGGACTGCAGCCCACTGGGATGGAGGTTCAATTCCAGCAGTGGGGCTGGGCCTCCTACTCCCACCACCGGAGAGCAGGGATACCCTACCCCCCCCCAAAAAAAGTTATTATTAGGTATGAATGACCTCTTCAAACTATCAACAACAACAAAAAACACTTTGAAAATCACAGGCATAAGGATTAAGACTTCCTTTCGCATTCTGAGGAGATGCAATTTAATTTATGACAAGCCACAAGTAGACAAAAACAAAGCAAATGACGACGGGGAGGAAACAGAATGGGTGCCAAGCAATCTAAAGAAGGAAACAGTAACATAGGCGACAAAAGTGCTGAGAAGCCAGCAGAGTGACTCCAATCACAGCAGCAAGAATCTGTTACGTCTAGCTTGAGAATCAAAGCATAAGAATCTAGGTCATTCTACATCCCGTCAGCTGGAATAATGATGGGCCATCTGGTTGGAACCGGAGTCATGAGTGGAGGTAAGTACTAGGAGAGTTTCCCCTTTTTTCTCACCCACTAACATCCCTCCCTTATCTCTCATTTACCAAACTCTTATTTGAAGCCACTCTCCTAAACCTGGAAGAGACAGACTGTAGAGAGCAGTGCACCTGCCATATAGGCTTATCAGAGAAAGAGAGAGAATCTGAAAACAAACATATCACAGATGGTCACCTTGGCCTAACCACGTTTATAAGAGCATCTAGAAAATATGGTCTACGTGCCCAGAGGAGAATGCTGATGTTAATAAACTCTGTCAGCCTTTTACACAGTAGCCTTTTCCTAAATTCACTCTGCACTGGCTACAGTGAGAGGTTCGGGGAATTCTAAATGGAGGCGAGATTCATAATCAAATGGTGAATCTTTAGTTCCAAGTGTGTTAGTCTGGGTAGGCTAGAGACACATATTCATAGACATGCATATGGATATAAGGGAAAGGTTTATGTACAAGAGGAATGGAACATTAAGAAAACATCCCAACCCAGTCTAGTCCAAATCACGAGTCTGATGTTATCCCATATGCCCGATACCAGTCCATAAAGTCTGCTCCCAACTTACAAAGCATGTGCAATGACAACGGGACAATTACAGACCAGTGGGTGCAGAGTCTTGTGTGTTTGGTGGCAGTAGAAGCATCTCAATGCTTGCTGGGGTCTCCCTGTGGCCTCCCAAGCTTTTCAGCACTGGCAGGAGTCTCCACATGAGTTCTCCGGTCCCAAAGGTTTGGCTCCATCAGGGCAAACCTATGTGACCTCTTCTCTGGATCTGGCATTCTCCAGGAATCAGGATTGATCAGGATGCTGTCATTTTGTCTTGTCAGTAGGTCATCATTGCGGAGACTCAGTTAATTCTCTCTCCTCCAATTGGAAAATACTGTGAGACTTCCCAGAATCCTCAGGAGAAAGCCATGCCCACACAGAGGACTCATTGGCTATCTCCAGATGGACAGGCTAAACTCCACCCTTAGACTCACATTCATGAAATAATTGAAGTCACAAGTATATGACTTCTACACCAAGCCTATTGGCATTGAATTTATTTTGAATATGGCTACACTATAGCACAGAGTATGACCACCCCCATTGAGTTTCCAAGGTATAATCTTAATCAAAGCAGGCCACCACATCTGGGGTTTTGCAGATGGATGCAAACTGCTGACTTTTATGTTAACAACAGAGCACTGTAGCCTCTGCTTCATGAGGGGGGTCCCACGAATCCTTATAAAAAGATACCATGTCACTACTGATAGTATCTATAAGCCAATTTCTTGATATACTTGTGTGGGCTATGGTCTGCCAAAATGAGCAGTTTAACATCTCAGTATTTTAAATGAATTTAACAAAGCACCCATGCATTTTAAATGAGCTTAGCACTTTTCTGGAAAAAGTATTTCTGTCAATAAGGAGGATGTAGGAGTTGTATGATTTTAAATTTGTATGATGGTGTGGGGGTGGAGTCCAACCTGACAAGTAGGCCATAGTCTGATTATGCCTCCTTAGTCTTGTGTTCTTATAAGGAAGAAACTGGGAACTTTCTCTCTCTCTCTCTCTCTCTCTCTCTCTCTCTCTTTCTCTGCCCCTTCACCTTCATCCTTGCTGGGAATCTGTTTCTTCTTCCAGGAGAGGCCCCATGTGGGCTGCCCAACCCTGAGAGTTGTCTGCACCCTGTCATATTTGCATTGACCTTGGAGGCATGCAACTCTACAATTACAGGTCTGCGATCTCCCTGCATCTCACTTCACCCTTCTGTACATGAATACAGACACAAATTTCTTGGAAAAATTCTAGCCAGTAAAAATAGCTTTGATGTTTCAAAAAATTGTATGGCATGACCCATTGAGACCCATACCAGGTAGGCAAGGATGGTTCAACCTTAGAAAATCAATGTACCTCACCACGTAAATAAAATAAAAGTAATGCAGAAAAGGTATTTGAAGAATTTCAAGACCCATTCCTGAAAAGAAAGAAAGAAAGAATGCTCAGCAAAATGGGACTAGAAGGAAAATTTCTCACCATAGTAAAAATCACTTATACGAAACGAACAGAATCTCAATTAAGAATCCAAAACATTACTTCTGGGAAAAGGAGCAAGACAAGGATGACCACTTGTCTTCAATATTGTAATGAAGGTCCTAGCTAGAACAGCAAAATATGAATAATAAAGCACGTTCAGCTTAGTAAGAGAGAAGGTAAAACTGTCTGTATTCATAACATGAGATGGTACTATATAAATGGGCCTCAGACATAGGATGCATTGTAAAGAAGACACAGGATTGGGTGGAGGTTGGTTCTGTTGTGCATAAGGGAATTGTGGATTGGAATGAACTCAATGGAATTGAACAACAACACCACCAACAAAGATTCCATAATAAATCTACTGTAACATATAGAAAAATTTATAAAGTAGTAGGTACAATATAAGTATAGAAAAATCAGTCAGATTCATTTACATGAATGAGAACTTAGAAAAATGCCATCAGCAATACAATATCTAGAAAACTAGACCTCAAAAAGATAAAATACTTAGGAATAGATCTAATCAAGGATGCAAAGACATGTATAAAGGAAATTTAAAATCAGTGCTGAAGGGCTGAGCCCTGGTGGCATTGTGGTTGTGCGCGGGACTGCGGCCCACTGGGACAGAGGTTCAATTCCAGCAATGGGGCTAGGCCTCCTACTCCCACTGCTGAAAAGCAGTGATGCCCCCCCCACCCCCCCAAAAAAATAAAATCAGTGCTGAAATATCTACAGAAATGCAAAAATATACCATTGTTAGAAAAACCTAACAATATAAAAGAGTGCCGGTCCTACCCAGTGGGGTATATAGATATAATGAAATTTTAATCTAAAGTCCAACAATATTCTCTAAGGAGATGGAAAAATTATTCCTAAACATTGTATGGATAAGAAAGAAGACTCAGACAAATAAAGCTTTGGTCTTCTAACTCAAAGTCTTTGTACATTGCATTATAATACTTTGTCATCTGGAACAGTCTTTTCAAAATTTCTTTTCTGCTCTTTACTTCATCATTTTATATTATTTTCATGTGTTTTGGCTAGTCTATGTTCATGTACAAGTATCAGAGTCTCTTCTCACTTCTATTTTGTCTCTTATGAGTCTTTTTCCTTATCTTTTAAAAGAACGTTTTTATTTTTATTATATGGTGTTTCAAGTCATTACAAAACTTACTGGGTCAGCTGAGTTCTTGAGATAATCTAAAATTGCAATAGGCTGTACTTAAGGTCATACTTTTGGTCCTTGGAAACTTGTTTTAATTTTCTCCAGATCAATTCTGTTCTTGCAGATGAAAAATTAATAGCCTATTCCGCAGTCAGCTCCTGACTTTATTTTGGCTGATGATATTATGTTTCTACAGGATCTCTTCTCACAGATGTCCTCAATTAGTTTCCTGTGTATTTCATTGGGTGAGGTCCATAGGTAGTCACCATTTATGCAATTGAAAAATAGCATTTACTTTAAAGATGCCAGTGGCCTACAAAATTTTTGTCATCTTATTTAGTTTCAATCATCAAGTCTATATTTCAGGACTATTATTTTTGTTTCCAATTTTTGTATTACTAGTAATTATCAATGCATCTTGATTGTATGTTGGATCAATTTGGGACTGAAGAAGTAGGTAGAATTCAAATTTTCATTGGCTTTAGTGATTAGCATGCATATTTGAATAATAGTTGTATTAACTTGCTTTCCTTATAGGAATCTATATATTATTCCACTATAGACAATAGTATATATCACGATAAAGCATGGAATATAATTTTTGATGATACATATGATGCCATTCTTTCTCAATTTGTCATTTCCAGCATAGGATTGTCTACTTCAAAATGGTCAATACCAGTTCATTGATAACAATTTTATGATAATTTTCATGTAATCCATTTCAGTTTTGATGACTTCCTATTTTCCCAGATCCATATTTTGTACATTCCACATTCCAATTGTTGGTGGATGCTTGGAGCAGTTTCAAAAAATTCTTGCATGTTGCCCCATCAACAGATAAAGTTTCCAAAAGCATTTGCATCATCCAAGAAATTAAGGTAGCGCCTCCCCTGTCATATCTTGAATGTCTTCCAACATGAAGGGCTCATCATCTAGTACTACATAAAACAATATTCATAAAATTTCCAATGGTGATTTCTTAAGAAATAGACAGTCTATTCCTCCGCCCTACTCTAATAGTCTGTGTACTTTGCTGAAGCTGGTTTGCCATGGATAACACTCCTGGAATTTGAAATGCTGGTGGGATAGCTACTGATATTACAGTAACATGAAAGTCACCACATTACAACACATTGGTAAACAAGTGGTAGAGCTATCTATCATAAATAGACTTCTTCTGGATTATCCCTTTTGTTCTGTTGGTCTATGTGCCTCTCATGGTAACAACACTAGACTGTTTTGACTACCATGGCAGGGTATTTGAGATTGGAACACAACCCATTGTGTTCTGTATTACTGCTTTGCTTATCTGGAGTCAATTTCCTCTCTATGAAGTTCATGATTTTACCCCCATCTCTTTCAAAGCATGATTATGAAATCTGGATTGAAATTGCATTATCTCTATAGATAGCTAATATTGACATTTTCACAAAGTTAAATCTTCTAGTGAATATAACATATTTTTCTATTTATATAGGCCTCTTTTTTATTTATTTTAGCAGTGTTTTGTAGTCTCCTTTGTATAGACATTTTATATATCTGGCTAGATGTATTCCTAAATATATCATATTTGTGTTGGTTATGGTAACTGATATTTTTAAAATTTCTTTCTGAGAGTTAAGTTAGTAATAGACAACTCATTGTTGTATGGTTCTCCTGCATCATGCCCATGCTAAATCTCTCAACAAGTTCCTGTTATTTTCTGGCTGAGTTTTCAGGGTTTATTTTTTGCTGGCACAGTATGTTTATTTATGTATTGTGAAAAACGATGTATGAGCCCCCAATAAAATGATTTAATAAATTTTTTTTAAAAATCTGAAGCAAGCATAAGAATTACATGGGCTACTGTCAAGAGGAATACTTTATGTCTCATTGAATTCTAGAACAGGAAGAAGCAAAGACAGTAGAATAAGAGATTCTGAAAGAAAAAGTCCCTAACACCACAAATGTGGACAATATAAATATTCAAGAAACTGAGAGACCCCTAAACGGGAACACACATATATACCCTCCCTCACACATATATACCCCCAAATCATCACAATATATTATGGTGAAATTTTTCAGGGTTTTATGTCAACTGCAACTAGAAATCATTTTATTTCCTCTTTTCCAATTTTTGATTCATTTTATTTCAGTGTTTTGTCTTTCTGCTCAGGAAAGCCTTCCAGTTCCAAATGCGTTATTGAATAAGAGTGCTTATTAAGATTGCTTGTTTAAAAGGCTTATGTTTTCAGTCTCTCTGTTAAGACTAATTTTGGCCATGGTCTGCATACACCCAGTGTCATAAAGTCAATTCCAAGTCATAGGCATATAGCAGGGTTTCTGATGCTGTTCTATTTTATTGGAGCAGACAGAGAGTCTCATGTCTCTCTTGTGGAGTGGTTGGTCTATTCTAACTACTGACATCGTGGGTGGCATTGCAATATGTACCTAAGCACTGAAATTTTTCTCTTCCATTCTTATTCTACTTAAAATGTATTTCGCTGCGTTTATTTGCATTTGCAAATGTATTTGGAAATATTTATTTTCTTCATTGATTGATATGCATGACTTAGTCTGGGTGCACCAAGATTATTCTTTATTAACACCCCCACTCAACATCCCCCTCCCCAACCTCCCGCCCTCTGCAACCATCCCTGTAGAATCCAGAGACCAGCATAATAATCAGTCTGCAGCGCTCCCTTTCCCAGCTCAACAACCTACTGGTGCAAGGGACACACCTCCTTTTAACCTTCCCTTGAGTATCAGCCCATATTACCTCCTTCTTCCATTTCTCCTAAGCATTTGCCCACTGGGACTCCTGCATGGAGGTTGAATCACGTAGAATGGCTTGGAATTTCCTCCAAATACAGGCAATGCAATGTTTTACCTTTACAGATACCTCTTCCCCTCCCCCCAGAAACCTTTGACCTCCTTGTAGGAGCTCAGGTCCCACACTAATTGATAAGATGTTTGAAATACAGCAAGCTGACTTCTGCCAAACCAGGAGCCAATTGTTACACGCCCAACATCATAAGTCTGCTGCGCTCTCCCTATATTATATAGTGGGTTGGAGAGTAACGCTGTTAGAGGACTAAATGCACTCTCTACCTAGACCACCCAAGATTGGCTCAAGACCTTACTTTTCCTTTCTCAGTGAGACACTCTTCCACATAAACTAACAAGTTCTAGCATACACACCTTAAGATCCCCTTGTCCAATTTATTAAAAATACTATTTTTAACAAGATGAGCACCTATTATTTATACCCTCATGCTATTATTTAAACCTTCCTCTCATGCTCTAACTCCCATTTGTGCTACAGACCCAACTCTATCCCTTCTTCTTCATCTCCACAAAGCATGATTTCCAGCCCCATCTGATCTTTTTCTACTCATCCAAAGAACCAAAATCTTTTACAGAAATCTAAACCTTACACCATACCTACATCTGAAACACTATGCATCAGAAACTACAGCCAAGAGTAGTAACACACACACACACAAAACTCAAGAAAAGCGAAAGTCAAAATTGAACATCACCTAAACCCAATGGAATCCATGGAAAAGGAGGCCCTGAAGCTCCTGGAAAGAGAATACAGGAAAATGATATTTAGGACCAAACTAGAGGTCTGGGGTTCAATCCTGAAAACAGAGGAAGAAATTGAGATACTACAAACCTTACATCTCAAAGAGACCTACTAGCTAAACAACATGGAGATGAGACATGGAAATGCGGGGAACCCAGAACAGATGAACCCCTTGAGGCCAGTAGTAGGAGTGGAGCTACTGGATGGGTGGAGGAAAAGTGGGGTAGAGAGGGGGAGCCAACTTCGGGGATCTACACATAACCTCCTACCTGGGGGACAGACATTGGTAGAGAGGGAGAGGGGAGATTTTGGACAGTGTAAGTTATGACAAAACAATAATAATTTATAGAGTATTGAGGGTTGGTGGGAGAGTGGGGAGCAAGGATGGAGGGGAAGGGATGGGAGGCTGATGTCAGGGGCTTGGGTGGAAAGGTGGAGGTTTGGAGAATGATGACAGCAGCAAGCATGTGAAGAAGTGTGGCACAATGTATGCATTTATGTATTGTGAGAAACAATGTATGAGCCCCCAATAAAATGATTAAAAAAGAAATTTAAAAAACACTGTACAAGAACTAAGCAGTAGAATGGAAGAAATGAAAATCAAATCAGTGAACTGGAAGATAACAATATATACTTCAACAAACAAGAGAAACAATCAAGCAAAAAGAGCAAAAGAATCTAAAGTAAGCCTGAGGATTTTCTGTAGGACACCATGAAGAGAAATAATACACATCATTGGAGTATGGGGATGAAAAGAAGCAAACTAATCTACAGATAAAATAACAAGAGAATCCATGAAAGAAATTTTCCACAATATCACAAAGGAGGGCATGATAACCAGGAAGCAGGAAGCAGACAGAACTCCAGAGGTTTTAAAGAAGTTCAAACTCAGAAAAAAAAAAACCATCGACATATAGTATTCAAATTATGCAATGTTAAGGGAAAGGAGTGACTCTTGAAAGAAGCTAGAGAGGTAAAAACAGTCACCTACAAATGTAAACAGATAAGGAATATTTCAGACCTCTCAGCAGAAACCATGCCAGTGAGAAGACCATGGAACAATATATACCAAACTTTGAAAGGAAAAAGAAAGCTGCCAAGCAAGGATCTTATGACTAGCAGAACTATCTACATAAGATATGAAGAAGAAATAAAAGTATCTTCAAATAGATATAGAAAGAACTTCCAAGTAAAAGACCAGATTAAAATATATATTACTCCAATATCTTTGGCCAGAAAAGCAACAACAGTGGCACACAAACATGAGACCACCACAGTGTATACCACCACCCAGAAACCAGCACACTAAAAACAACACCTACAACAATGCAGAGATAGAGGGGACACAAAGACATAAATAAACTCCACACGGTGGGGGATTTCTTTCCTTCTAACATAAATTCGTCATTCCATGAGATGGATTCTGCTGTGAGCAATCAGTCATTTCTAAGATTAGAGTCACAACCCTGATGTAATTGACAGGACGTTTCCTTGGCATGGTGGTGAGTGGTATACATAGAAGCTATCAGAATGTTTGCTTGCTTCTTGCTCAGTTTGGATTCTAAATCTAATTCATTGATCTCAAATTCTTTGGACCTGCTGCTCTTAGTCTCATCTACCACAAATATCAACCTGTGTTATTTCTGCCAATCATCACCCCATCTAATTACAAGAATCAGGAGGAACTTTCAGCTTAATATCTGGCCCATGAGACCTCAGGCTACATGTCTCTATGATTAAGTGAGCCATTTCACTGATGAAAATATTTCTATCTATCTATCTAGCAACTACCTCCATATATACATATATATGTACACATACACATACGGAGGAGTGAACTTTTTAAATCTAGGTGTGTGTATATATACACAGACATATATGGGGGTAGACATATCTGATCTTCCGTATTGTCAGTCCTCTGTTGTACCTATTTTTATACCTACTTTGACATTAACCTTACCTTCTACACCACTCTACATCTATGCTGTTTGATAATTCATTGAAGTGGCCACACAAAACTCACAGTCAATACTCACAGTTAAGGAGGTTTATTAGGGAAGCTAAAAGATTACTGCAAGTGTGCAATCAGCAAACAGTAAGTACATAGTCATTGGGATTCTCAGCCAGCAGTCAAGTTCTCTGGGTTCTGAGATTCTGAGGCACATGGTAGTCAAGTCACTCACTGGTTCTTAGTTTCAACCACAACAACCTTTGGTGGTTGCCTACATGGGACCATAAGTCTTCTCACTTATTATTTTGCTCCACAGTTCCAAAATATCCAGCCAGAGAAGGAGGGTAACTCACTGTCTCAGATTTGCTCTTTTGAGTTTCTAAGCTAGTCTCAGATGCATCTTGTCTCTGCAACCTCCACCACTTCAGACAGAGATCTTAAATACACTCCTCCAGTGTTCCCAGGGTTTCTTTCCCTACCACATTTCAAAGATGACCCATCATTATAGCCAGAAGTATAGAAACAAAAATTTACCAATCCCCTCTATTAATGTTATATGTACACTATTTGTATAGGCCCATATAATCATTGATGAGGATTCCAGAAACTTGAGTAGAAGAACTAGATTAAGAAATTATACTCTACCATAACACACACAAACATCCCTGTTTTTACTTTTATAAACACCTAAATGCATACAATGCTACAGACATGTCTCATACTACCTGTGTCATTTGTAGCTAACTGACTTCATGATGGTTTTTCTGCTTCTTTCATGATTTGCTTATATTGTCATCAATATTATTATTTCCATTTTTGTGGGGGGCGGCGCATCACTGTTCTCCGGTGGTGGGAGTAGGAGGCCCAGCCCCACTGCTGGAATTGAACCTCCGTCCCAGGGGGCTGCAGTCCTGTGCACAACCACTACGCCACTGGGGCTCAGCCCTACTATTTCCATTTTATAAAAGTACATTATGGATCAAGCAAGGTAACATGAAGAGGAAATTTAGAACAAGACTGTGAATAGTTTCATATCACTAAATCACTGTAGTGACGTCTTGATAATTGGTGTTTCCTTAAGTATGGTGAGAAGAAAGCATTTGAGGCCAGGAGTATGATCAGCTTTTATTAGGTCTCATTGAATAAGTTCTCACCCATAGAAACCTTCTATAAAAGCGAACACGGCCCGGACCAGTGCCCACCTCACAATTGTTCCCATTCTTGAGCCCATTGCAGTAGACACTCTGCCAATTCATCTTTTTGAGGTGCTTCCTCTTTTTCCATGTCTGTCTACTTTACCAATAATGACGTCTTCTACAGATCTTTCCTAATCACATGTATACTGTCTCACCTAGAATTAATCCTTGAAGAATCAATTAAGGAGCAGAAAAGGGAAGAGAGTCATCATTATACCCAGCTAGAAAAAAATCAATGAATGCTATTGTTAACACATTCAATACTTTTTGACTATTTTGAAGACTACTAAGTTAACAGATAATGTTATCCACTGAGAAATTCTTTGTTCCAATTTAATCATATTTTGCATTTAATATGGAGGCTGACTAATCTCAAATATTGAAATGGGAATGGTGAGTTAGTGGTAGGGCACCTCTCTTCCCGTAGTAAGCTGATGGAAGACATCAGAGTAAGCTCATGGATCATATCACTTCATTCTTCTGAACCTCATCCAGTACTTGTACATAGATCAAGAGGCAGTTGTGGGAACAGAATGCCTTTTCAGCCTTTAGATACCAGTGAGCTACTTACTGTCTCTCAGCCTACCATAAGGTAAGTACAGCATGCATTAGATTGATATTTTGTGCTTTCTGTCTCTCCTTCTTTCTTCTTAGTTACATAACATAAAAATTAACAGAAACTGAGAAACAAAATTGAGAATTTTGTTTACATGTTCTGTCAATTCAATGAATAATATATGGTTTAAATGGGAAATGGAAATAGTAGAAAAAGTGGAAGTTAAATCTTGTGGAAAATGATGGTTTTTAATTTTGTTGAGATTGGATATATTTTTAATCTCAGTTATTTTAGTGAACATGACCTCAAAATAAAATAATTTATTTAACAAATTGTGCATGTCAACCATAGGAAAAATAGAGAATTTGTGATTCTATTGCATTTGCTGACCTTATTTGCAACATTTTGTTTCATACTGAATGCTAAATATATTAATATGAAGACATTGGGATTTAAACAAACAAAAACCAATGACTCCTTCTAGAACATTCCTACTGAAAGCATTTAATTCATTAGTCAAATTGCTTCTCTCTTTTTGTTTTTCTGTGAGGACCATAGTGTTCCACATGTATCTTTTCCAGATAAAGCACTTAATTTTTAATTAATCGTCCTATTCTGCAGTTATTATATAATAAAATACATAAACATTAAGTACATACCCTTATCATTTCAACTCCATCTTCTGGGTAGTTATTTGCTCTTCCATTTCCTATTATTTGATTTTTTTTCCTTTCTAATACTGCTTATAATATATAATATTATATAATAGGCTATTCAATATCTACTTTGGTATGTATGACTTTTCCTTAGTATAAATATTTTCAGATTCCTCTTTGTTATTTAGGGTTTCAGCAAGCAGTACCCTCTTTTTTATTCTTGAATAATATACTAATATATAACTGGGTTTAAAAATATTCTGTTGGTGGCATTTTGGTTGTTTCTGAACATGGTTATTGAGAACAAGATGACTATGATTTATGTAGAATTCTATTTTGGATTTCTCATTTTTATGTTTAACATATTTGGTGCCCAAGTAATGCAAATAATGAGTGCACTTGCTTTTTAATCAAAAGGATGTTAGTCCTTAGAAGGTCTTGGAAAGAGTCGGGGAATCTTGTGGAATAAAATTCAAAAGCCATAAGAATGAGCCGGCTGTTTGGCTGGCTGGAGACTGTTGCAACCCACAAGACTGAGTCCCTCAGTCACCCTTCACACCTGCAACTGAACACACTCAGTCAGACAGCAGACAGGTCTTTAAGGTGAACAACACCTTCCAGAAAGTATAGATTTCTTAGCAACAGCAATCACTGGAAAACAAAAAGGCAGCATTTTCCCAGGACAAAGTCCAGAGGCAGTCAGGGAGAGGGGGGGAAAGCAAATGAAAAATGAGAAACATGAAGAAATGCTGTTATATTGTGAAGATTTTAGCACGTGTGTGTGTGTGTGTGTGTGTGTGTGTGTGAGAGAGAGAGAGAGAAACAAGGACAGTGGGCCTTCTGAGTTACCTAAAAATAATAACAAAAAAGTCATTGAAAATCCTACTCTTGACACTCCTGGGATGCCATGAATGAGATCTGATGAAAGCAACCAGAGATACTTAACTTTTCAAATGTAAACTTTCCAAAAGGGGTTGTATCACCTTATCCACCCATCAACAAAAATCGATAAGCGTTCCATGTAAATGCTTTGTATCTGCTGGGCTACTTTCCTCCTGTCTTCCAGTGTATTGATACTGCTTTTCCTTTGCCCCATGTACTACTAAATTAACTCCCAGAATTTATCATTTGTACTACCATCCTTTTAGTATTGCCATTTAGAATTTGGTTATATATAAAATGTGTTGAATTTGCCCAATTAATCATGCTTGCATTCCCATCACATTTACCTTATTATTTAGCATGTTATTGTAGCTATTTTATTGTATCTTATTTCCTAAGATAATCAGTCCAATATTTAAGTTATCACTGGATCTTCTTCTACAGATTATTTCCTCTTACCTATTGTTTGCATTGTCTTGCCTTTTTATTGCTTTTAATCATTTTTCATTGCAAGACATTTGTATAAAGCAATAAGAAAGGTTGAAGTAAATAAAATTTGCTTCTAGAAAAGGACTAGCTTATTGATCAAGTCATGAAAGAAAGATATGGGTTAAAATGATCTGGTTGAATTGGGTTTGCACTGTATTTCAAATTTAATTCATTCATCTTTCTTTTCACCGAGTTTCCCATTTTAAGGATTTGGAATCAGAGCATTGTGAAGATTCTGAAAATCTAACTTTGTTTCATAGCTGAGTAATTATTGGCTTGGAACTCTTGGATAGCTGTCTTTAGGCGATAAATTGTAAACCATGTGTATTTCTGAAGAGATCTCTTTTTGGCTTTGCTTTGTAGTTTTGCCCTGTACTTTTGTGAATATTAAGAGACCTCTTTCAGTCTGACATCTGTCCTTTGGTTATATACTATTTATTACCTGTATTCTAGGTGCAGAGTACTGGGAAGCTGTTTCCCTTTCACTTCTTAGTCTAGCTCTGTCTAGGGGACTTAAAAGTTAAATTGTAAGTGTGTGTGTGTGTGTGTGTGTGTGTGTGTGTGTGTGTGTGTGTGTATGTGAGAGAGAGAGAGAGAGAGAGATGCCTTCAGTTTTCCTTACATAAAACATTTCTTTCTGCCTCTCTGTGCTGATTGCCTCCTCCACGTGAGATTTGTGCTCAGAGATGAAACCTCCAATAGAGCCCGACTGAGTTGTGCATGGTCTCTTCCAAGCTACACATTATTTATTTTCAGTGTATCATTCCCTATACTCTTTGTGAATCCCCATGAGTAAGATCTGGAAAATGGGTGCAGATTTGATTGATTTTAGGATTTCTACAAATTCTAGACTTACATGCCACTCTACATAAGGCGATTAAGCATTCTTCAGATGTGTGCCTGATTTCTCCTTATTTACACTATACCTCTTCTTTTTCTCATGGAATACTATTTCTCAGTAGCTGTTAATCTTCTTTTTTTTTTAAATAATCATTTAATTGGGGGCTCCTACAACTCTTATCACAATCCATCCGTACATCTATCGCACATCAAGCACATCGGTACATTTGTTGCCCTCATCATTCTCTAAACTTGTGCTTTCTACTTAAGCCCTTGGTATTATCTCCTTACTTTTCCCTCTCTCTCCTCCCTCATGAACTCTTGATAATTTATTATTATTTTTTCAGATCTTTCACTCCCCAATGTGTCCCTTGATTCACTTCACTATTGTCCTTACCCCAGGCTGGAGGTAATATATAGATCCTTATAACAGGTCCCCTTTTTCTAAGCTACCTTCTCTCCACCCTCTCAGTATTGGTACACTCACCACTGGTTCTAAAGGGACCATCTGTCTGGATTCCCTATGTTTCTGGTTCCTATCTCTACCAGTAGACATCCTCTGGTCTAGCCAGAGTTGGGATCATGTTGGGCAGGCGTGTTGTGGAGAGGGAACATTGAAGAACTAGAGGAAAGTCATATGTTTCATGATTGCTATGCTGCAGTCCAACTGGTTCATTTCCTCCTCACAACCATTCGGTAAGGGGATGGCCATCACCTATGGATGAGCTTTGGGTCCCCAATCTGTACCCCCCCTCATTGACAATGCTTTGATTTTTAGGCCCGATCCTAGATCCCTTCAAGACCTCATGGTCACAGAGGCTGGTGTGCATCTTCCACGTAGGCTTTGTTGCTTCCCTGCTAGATGGCTGCGTATTTAGTCTCCTGTCTTCTGCAAAAGGCTTGACACTTTACGGTTTTTAATTCATTCAAGATTGCTAGTGTCCTTCTTTTTTAAAAAGTGCATTTTAATAAGTATAATTAGGAGGCACCTTTTTGCTGTTTGTTTTGTTATCATTAGGTTGAAAGTAAAATTTATAATATTACTTGTAATAAATCTCGTAATATTACTTGTAATATTTCTCATCTGGCTAGACGAGGGATTCCACATAGTATTATGTATGTGTGTGCACACACACAAATGAGGGTGTACCCCCCAAAACAACGAACTTTTTTTCAAAGCTATGAATTTCATTTTTTATATAAAATAGCTGTATCACCTTCAATGAACTCTCCATGAGAGTTAATACATTTGTCAAATCTGCAATTTCGTTCTTGGAAACCTTTTGAAGACTCATCTCTTTGGGCGACTGGCAGCACCTTCTGTGTTTTCTCCTTTACAACTTCTACATCGTCAAATCACCGTTTTTTATGTCCTCTTCATTCATGGAGATGAAAATCAGCCTGGGGCAAGGCCAGGTGAGTAAGGTGCAAGGGACAGGAGAGGCATGCTGTTTTCTGCCCAGAACTGGCTCACTGAGATGGCTGTGTGAGCACGTGCCTTGTTATGCGACAAAATCGTGAATCTGTCAAGAATCAGGCCATTTTTGTTGCACTCTTACACTATCTTTTCAGAACACCTAAGTAGAAAGCTAGATTAACAGTCCGACCTAGTGGAATGAACTTCAAATGCATTGGGTCAATATTTTCATCCAAGTGGCAAAGTGATGGACATCCAGAATGAAGTTTTTCATCCCATGACACTTTGCCTTTTATAAAATGAGAAAACCCACACACACAATTCTGTTTTTTCCCATAGCTCTGCCCTTGTGAGCCATGTTCAACATCAGAACCGTTTCTGTGGCAATTTTTCCTGAGCAGGAAACACTATTTCACATCCACACACTGTCTCCTCTCTCTCTCTCTCTCTCTCTCTCTCTCTCTCTCTCTCTCTCTCTCTCTCTCCAATAAAATCAGGTATTTTATTCAACTTCATTCGTTTATTGGGCAAACTTATGGTGGGATAGGTCTGTGCCTAGAAGGTTGTAGGCTGCTCAGTGTTAAGTATGAACTTTATCTTGGAGTCATGGAACTGGTTGACAGCAGGCCAGCGATATTTGCTGGCTGCAATTTCTTCCACCTTCATGATTTGAATGGGATGGACCTGGACTCGATGCCGAGCACCCATGTCCTGCTCTGCAGGGAAGGAGAAACACAAAGCTCCCACCAAGCACTGCATGATAGCCACTGACTCTCACTGGACCCAAGGGTCCACTACCAAGCTTGTCGAAACTTCACATTCATTCTGAAGGATACTGCACAGCCTCTCAAAGGCGACAAGTTTCACTTGCTATGCCCACCATTCTTTACACTGTTGCTATGAGAAGGCACAGTCCTTGGGTTTGGGTACAAGCACACTGTTCTCTTAAATCAGCCATCACAAAAAAGGATATTTGAGTGAAACTGCTTTTCCAAAAAAATTCACTCTGACCAGAAAGAAACTTCCCAGGCAACACCACTGGGTGTAGTTGGCTAGGTTTTCCATGGAAGCAAAACCAGTGACACATATATGTATCAGAAAGGATTTCATGTCAAGAAAAATCATGTCAACAAAGTAGCTGAGTCCAGTCCAACTGAAGTTTATTGGTCACGTATGACAACTGGAAGTCACTCCAGACTTACACAGTTGCTGGCTGATGAAGCAGAATGGTGCAGCAGGAATCTTGAAGATCCTGGGCATGTAAGTGCAGCATCTTGTCGATCCCAAACTATAAGAATATGGCAGGGTATCTGCAACTCCCAGAGTCAGCAAGCCACATAGACCACTGGTCACAGAAACCAGACACAGGATCCAAGCAAATACCAGGAGAAAAAGGAGAAGAGAGACCCATTCTCCACAGCATCTCTATAAATGGGCCACACTCCCAAGGTGGTTTCATTAGACTGTGTTCTAATGGAGATGATGAACTACATCCATACTTTCCCAATGGTATAACCAAGTTGTCAGAAATCTGATCACAGTACCTATAGCAGAAAGGGACAAAATAACAAAAACTCCATATTCTCACAGGAAATGTTTACATAAAATTAGATTTTGTTTATTCATATGCATTGAGCAAACTGGATTTTGTGGTACTTCGAATGAGGAGATTCTGGAGTTGAATATTTTAGTGACTCATACTCTACTTCTGGTTCCTTAAAATTCAAATTTGGAAACATTAGAAGAAATATTTTCATTCTTTGAACTGGTTATGGTGTACAGAGGATCCTAATTGTTACTGACTCACTCTACAGAGAGTTTTTCCCGTTTGCATTCTATTTCCTACTTCTTGAATTTCCAAGAAATACTTCCTAATACGTCATCAAAAGCTTTCAATTCATGCATATATGCACTGCTACTACAGCACTTTACAAATTAAGACAATCTCCACATTCCTGTTTGCAAAGTTCCCAATATTGCATAATGTAATTATATTATTAATCACTTTATTGCCAAAATTCATATATTTACTTATTTTGGTTTTCTTTGAAAAGTTATTACTTTTAACCAGTTAATTACTTTTCCTGTTACTTAAATTCAATACAGGATATTTATTTAAGATTCTGGTGAACTTAACCAGGGATACTGACATAGCCATGTATGTACATATGTACAATTTAATGGACATGTGCATTTTTTAACAGAATTTCTGTATCAACACAAAATCTTTTGTGCTACATCAATATGATATAGACTGAGCCAGTTTTATAACTTGTTTCTCCAACTCAATATCCATCTACCTTTAAATATATTGTTATCTTATTTTTCTTTCTGTTTTGGAAATTGTCATATTTACAACTTCGATAGATCACCATAGCAATTTGATCAGACACCTTGCTCTGATTGAATTCTGCCTGGACAAGGATAAGCAGCTACTTGACATACATTCGTTCTCCTTCGGTGCATATAAATCTCCCATTCCTGAAATTGAAATCGAGTCTTTCTCTTTCTCTCTCTTTTACCTTTTAGAGTATGTGTTGGTAGAAATCTCAGAAATCTGTTTTGTTGTTTTACTACTGATGATGCTTCCTGGCATAATGAAAATGATATTTCAGAGAGTGGATATGGTTATTGGTATTGTTGGGTGTCATCAAGTTAGTACTGACTTATGGGAACACTCTCTAGTAGAATGAGCACGACTGGTTCCATGCCAGCTGCATAGCTTTGGTACGTCTGCACTCATGTGCCAATCCATCCTGCTGACTCTCTTCCTTTTTTGATCCGTCTTGCTGATTCTCTTCCTTTTTCAATCCATCTTGTTGACTCTCTTCCTCTGTCGATCCATCTTGCTGACTATCTTGCTGTCTGACACTATCTATACTTTACCAAGCGTGACCGTCTTCACGAGGGACTTTTCCAAGTTGTTTAAATGGACTTCTTTAATGGATGCTCCTCTGATGTTGAAAATAATCTGTAACCACCCCCAACCCAAATATGACTCCAGATCTGAGCAACGGAGTCATGTGCTCAGAAATGGTACATTGCATGTTCCTACCTAGCAGAAACACCCGCAAACATACAGAAGCAAGCAAATTAATACAGGATACTTCTGAGATCTGGTGCTTAGCAGTGGCAGAGCAGTATGACCTGTCATCTTAACTATCCCTGCTTGTGGTCAACTCTATTCAGGTTCAACAAAGTGTTTCTCCATCTCCAGGAATCCAGAGGAGACTGTCCAAAATGTCGAGGAGGTTTATGAATGATGTCTCTTCACCAACATCTGAAATAGACACTGCCTTCTAGGACAGGCAGTATCGGAGGAGAAATGTTTCAGTGAGGGAAAAGACATGTTAATTAACTTGTCAAATGCTTCTCCTACATAGCATGAGTGCAGTAGATTTTGCAATATGATGAAGTATTGTGTCTAAGTAGTGATGACAGTTCTTTATTTTGTTATTTTCCACTTCTAATTCATGGTTCCAAAGGTACTAATGATAAAGTGTGAAATTTACAACAGTTGTGTTCAATGGTTGAGCGATTTTTATTCTAAGAAAAGATTCACATTTACTCTGAAATTTGTCTAGATAAAAGTTTCAAGGTAATTTATGTGAAACCAACAAAATGATGATATCAGACGCAAGCATTGAGAATAGTTGTATTATTGAAAAATAACTCTCAATTAAAAATTCTAAACATCAAATATGCATATCAACTTGAATGAACTTAAATTTTTGCACATGGTCGCTAAATATTGCATTGAAATCGATTTGATGACTGGTTCCTTTTAATTTTAATTTACATATTTGATAGATGGTTTGTGTACTTTAAAAGAAAAGTAACACTTTTAGAAGACAGGAAAATAGTTTAAATGAACATTTTTTGATATTTTTCATAAAGTATATTTAAATTTTTGAAATCATTGAGCCATTTTCATTTAATTCATATCATCCAAAGCATAACATTGTTAAAATCATAGTTGAAATGATAAAAAATAAGTGTTTTCAAAGAAAAAGAAAATTTTTATGATAAACATGAATCTATGAGTTATATATTCCTGTATTTTACTACAGGAACCCTAGTGGACCTGTAGAGGAAATATTGGATCCCTAACTAAAGATTGGTGGATCCAACTCACTAATTGTCATGCTCAGTGGGAGACAGGTGAGGCTGCTTGCTTCTGTAAAAATGTATGAAGCCCGAGAAAATCTATACAGTGGTTCTGTGAATCTGAGTAGACTAACTGGTAGTTTCGGAGTTTTGTATTTTACTACATATCTAAGCACTACTAGAACCTATAGACATGTACAGTAATAATTTCAGGTATTCATATGTTGATATTTTTGTTAACTTTCAGTTATATAAATGATAATGTATGACTTCAAGTTTAATGTTTGGTTATTATAAAAGCAAATTTATCAAAATGGGAGAATAAATAATTTAACCATTTGTTGATTTGATTTATGGATTTTAAAGATTTAGTGTTAACATCTAATACGATGCTTAACTATTTAATTATCATGTCTGAGCCTCATTTGGTTTCATTTTACATAGGATTGCCCCTGATTAAAAAAAATGTGACCATGGGCCAGTTATTTATATTAGAGAGTTATTTCTACTTCATTAGGTATAATGCTGGTGTTGTACAAGAGCAGTGTTCATACAGTGTAGAAACAATCACAGGACTATGTAGCAGTTAAAACTATGTAATGTTAGAAATGCCTGAAGTTTATTTCCTTGCTGTCAGATGGGCCTGTCCTTAGTTTTTCCTGGTTTCCCTCATTTCCTCTCACAGGAACTTTTATTTTACACTTGGCAATGGTTGACCAAGTCCTCACAATTCAAATCTTTTTGATCATCACTTCTGCCCCAAGCTGGAGAAGGTCCTTTACTCTTCACCTCTCCACTCTGGGTCACCTTGAGAATCCAGGATAATCTTTAAAGCCTGGGATGAACTCAACAGCACAGTCAAGCATTTCAGGGATTTAGGAGAGACCTTGGTGGGGGTCCTATTGAAAGCCTTTCTACAACACCTTTCGTTAAGCCCATAGAAAGAAATACAAAGTTAAAAACAGCCTGGGATATGTACTCACTGACCCTGGAATCTTAGATTGATGCTGATGGGTATTATTTTATTCTATATTCTGGGATAACAGGGAGGGAAGGGTCACATACATGGCACTCCAGAAGTTTTCCACATCCCTAGAGAGTCAAACTGGGCAACAGGTTTGACATAGACAAAATCAAATAAGCTTTTAATTTTAAAAATAAAGGAAAAATAGAAAAGGAAAGTTTCACTGGATGTGGAACTAGACAGGTAATAGAAAAAAATCATGATAATCTTGGAATGAATGAATGAAAATAAAATAATGAATGTGCCATCATAGTCATTGAAATACCAATATTTATTAGATACTCTGTTCTCTCGTTTCTCTTCTGTCTTCTGTTGAAGTAACTTCCTCCTTGTAGCTCTTCGCAAGTTTGCTTCAAGGACTAATTTTGCCCTTAAAGGGACAATCAGGAGTTTCACTTCAGGAGTCTGATTACTATCCATTAGGATAGTCTTAATATTCTTTCAGACCATTCTCGTCAACTCGAGTGGCAAGGTTTTTATTTTGTTCTTGAAACCAGACATTCATGTTATAGCTATTTCTAAAAATACATTCTTTCAATTTACTCGATTCCCTGAAAATGTGCTCCCTGGTTAAATGAATTAATACCATGTGTCTGGAATGGAATAAGCCTTCATTAAATACTATTTATTAGTCCTACATCCTTGACTAAATGTTCAAGTATATGTTACTCATATAACTTTTGAAAACTACTGCTTTTGAAAACTACATTAATATTGTACTTTTTTTCCTCCGCAAATGACCCAGGTGTGGAAAATAAATTACATTAATTATCTTATGTATAGGCTAATCTTGAATCAAAGTAGAGAATACAAGAGAGATGTTTACTTGTGTTTTACTGGTTATACACAGAATCGCTATGAATCAGAACCAATTCAAGGGTATTTAACCCCAACACCATACATTGGCCAAGAAGATAATAAGACTTCAAATAATTGATAATGCCTAAATATTTAACTGTTTGGGGGATTAATATTTAAGGAGAAAGAAACCAGTCATTGACAACTATTCGGTATATTCTCCAATGGATGACTGTGCTGAAAGGCCTATTGTGAATATAAAAGAACAGACCCACTGCCAACAGCACTTGAGTTTTAAAAAAATAGTAGACCAAGCATATTATTGTTGGGCAATGCCAATTCATTCATAAAAATCCTACAGGACAAGGCAGAATTGTCCAAGGTTGTAATCTTTGGGAAACAACCTGTCACATCGTTCTCCTGTAGAGTGGTACCTGACCTTGCAGCTGAATCATTGACCGGCTAACCACCAAAAAGGACAAAATAAAATTCTTGCCACGGTGTCAATTCTGACATATAGCAAACCTATACCACCATCAAGCCTTAAACAACAACTCCTATTTAAGCTAACAAGGAAAAGGAAACCTATACTCACTGAGATTTAGACACTTAACAAAACAAACAGAGTATATATATGTATATATTTAATAACAGTGTTTGAAGAGACATACTGAACAAGAGAATTCCCCTTATAAGGGTTGGGATATTGATACAAAATTGATAAGTTTTAGAGAGATCGATGAACTATAATCCACTACATTTAACATTTCTTTCTTCAAAAAGCCTCTCAAGTGAAGTGAGAGCAAACCAAAAGAGTGAATCTCAAAATAAGAGACAATGCCTTACACTTCGAATGAATTTAAATATGTAAGCCTGAATACATCACATCTCTGGACCCTGCAAACATTTGTAGATTTTATACTTGAATCACTCCATCAATAATCACTCCATTACTTGTAGAAAATGTGAGAAATGCTATTGAAGATTGTTGAGTGTTGTAGTTTTCAAAAGGGTGAAAATCTGATGTCAATTCAATGTGAACCAATATTGACCTTTTTACAAAGATTAAGACATTATGAAAGAAATGGATTGGAACCCTTGGAAATAAATCAGCACTTCTTAGTGCACATGAATTGGGTGGATAAATCAAGTATGACTTATTACATTCCCTTCTAATTTTCTCCTCTTTTATTAGTGATAGCTAGACTAATATAACCTCAAAGGAGAGTGTCCGTAAGGACAGAGAAAGACTCTGGTGTTTTGATGTGATCTTGTGTGTTGAGAGTGGGGTTCAGGAAGTGAGATTCTGGAATAAAGAAGGATTGTGGAGCAAGATAAGAGAGGGAGATATTCCAAGTGACAAAGGATCCTCAGAAAATAGAGGGCAGTAAGAAGAGTACAGTGGACTAGAAATTAAAGATAGGTGAAATTATTTCAAGTGATACATTAACCAGGATCTAATAGGAGGGATAGATTCCTTGAAGCATACTATTGTAAACAGAGAGCAGGTGCTTCTACAGTGAGTATTTTGTGGTAAGCAGGTGTGTTGGGCAGGGTTCTTTTAGAGAAATAAAACCAGGACACTAGTAATTCTCTTTATATATTTATATAGAGAGAAGGGTCTATAAGATAAGAAAGAAAGAGTTAACTAATCTATAAAACAGTACAAATTGCTCAGTGCAACTCACTTGCCTGAGACAGCTAGAAGACTGGCAGTCCTTCAAGTCTTGAGGGCCGCTGAGTTTTCCTCTGTAGAGCAATTCAGGCTATCTGGTCACAGGTAGCAAACAGCAGAGCAGGTCGTCAACAGTCAGCCAGATGACAGAGTCCAACAGTCCCCAGCTCAAGAGATGTATATCCCAGGAGCGTGGCGAAGTAGGGCTTGAAGGAACCTCAACTCACAGCTACACAGTCCACAAATAGGTGTCGCTCGGGTAGTGTTGTTTGGAGGTTGAGGCACAGGACGAACAAGGCAGCTGTCTGGTCTGAAGATCCGAAAGCAAGAGAGAGAGCGGGGCTCGCCAAGCCTTTTCTATCTCTGCCCTTCAATTGATCGCGTGTGTTCATTGGCCATGTCGTCACAACAGACCTCCCTATCTTCTTTGTCCATGTAGGCACCACAGGCTTACCTATAACAGCAGGAGACTCAGAAGAGTGTCTAGTGAATAGTCCAATGAGTAGGATACCAGAATGAGGAGGACTCTTTGCTGTACAATTCATTGCATCAATTCTTATCACTGGTCTCAGTGTTGTTGTTAGGGGTCATTAGGTCTATTTCAGCCCATAGCGACCCTGTGCATGAGGGATGGAAACACTCCTTGACCTTGCACTCTTCTCACAGTTGTTCTTATGCTCTCATCCATTGTCAAAACCACTGTGTCAGTCCATTTTTTCCAGAACCAGCATCTTTTCATGCCCCCTCCACTTTACTAAGCATGATGTCCTTTTCCAGAGATTTGCGTCTCCTGACAGCATGTCCAAAGTGTGTAAGATGAAGTCTTGCCATGCTTGTCTCTAAGAAACCTCTGGCCTTACTTCTTCAAAGTCAGATTTTTTCATCCTTTTTGCAGTCAGTGGTACCTTAAGATATCCTTCACAAGCCTCATGATTTAAATGCATGGATTCTACTTTGATGTTCCTCAGTCAATGACCGATTTTTACATCACATGAATATAAAGCAATGGAAAGTAGCCTGGCTTTCCTGAGGTGCACTTTTGTCCTCAAAGGAATATTATTGATATTCAATACTCTAAAGAGGTCTTATATAGCAAAAATATTGAATGGAATACATCTTTTGACCTTTTGACCTTCCATGAGCATTGATTGTGGATTCAAGCAGGACAAAAATCATTGACAACTTCAAACTTTTCCCCATTTATCATGATTGTACTCATTGGTCCAATTGTGAGGATTTTGGTCTTCTTGACCTTGAGTTTTAATATATTCTCCATTGTAATCAAAGATTGCAATCCTTGATCTTCATCAGCAAGTGCTTAAAATTCTCCTCACTTTTAGCAAGCAGGGTAGTACTACCAGCTAATTCAGATTGTTAATAAGTCTTCCCCCAATACTGATGCCACATTCTTCTACATATAATCCCATTTTTCTGACTATTTTCTCAGCACACAGGCTGAAAAAGCATGTTGTGAGTTTACAATCCTGAGTCACACCTTTCTTGGTTTTAATCCATGCAGTATTCCCTTTATCCCTTCAAACAACTGCGTCTTGATTCATGTTCAGCATGAGCACTATATAGTGTGCTGTAATTCTCATACTTCTCAAGGTTATGCATGGGTTTTTTTTTTATGATGCACACTGTCAAATGCCTTGGCATAGTTACTTAAACACAAGGAAACATCTTTCTGATACTCTCTGCTTGAAGTCAAGATCCAACTGATGTCAATAATGATATCTCTTGATCCATGTCCTCTTCTGAATACAGGCTTAAACTCTGGTACCTCCCAGTCAATGTGCTGCTGTAATCATTTTTGGGCGATCTTCAGCCAAGTTTTACTTGCACATGATATCAATGATATTGTTGCATAGTAAGAACATTCTCTTGGGTCCCCTTTCTTTGGACACAGCTATGGAATCTGTCTTGTCAGTTGAACAAACAGCTGTCTTCTGAATTTCATAGATGCTTGAGAGTTTTCAGTTGTCAACTTGTTGATGCATGTCATTTAGTAGTCTATTAATTGTTGAAAACTTGTTTTGGGGTGATGCTTTCAGTGGAGCTTGCACTTCAGTATTATTGGTTCTTTCTTGCTCATATATTACCTCTTGAAATGGTGGAATATCACTAGCTCTTTTTAGTACAGTGATTATGTATTTTTTGCATCTTTTTTTTGATTCTTTCTGCATCATTCAATATTTCGCCAATAGAATCTTTCAAGATTGCAATTCAAGGCTTGGGTTTTACTTGAGTTCTTTTAGTTTAAGTTATACTTAGTGTTCTCTTCCCTTTTGCTTGTCTAATTTTAGGTCTTTGTAAATTTCATCATAATATTTGGATTTGGGTTTTCCAGCTACCCTTTGAAATTTTTTATTAAGCTCCTTGACTTCCTCTTTTCTTCCATTTGCTTTAGCTACCATATGAATAAGAGAAATTTCAGAGTCTCTTCTGACAGCCACTTTGCTCTCTTCTTTCCCAACTTTTTAATGAGCTTTTGCTTTCTTCACAAATGATATTTCTATTATCCTTCTACATATCATTGGGTCTCTGTCATTAGTTTTCAATGCAGCAAATCTGTTCTTGAGATATTCCCAAGATTCGGGACACACTTGAGTTTGTATTTTGGCTCTTGTGGATTTATTTTTAATTTTCTTTAGCTTTAAATTGAGCTCATATATGGACAATTGATGGTCTTTTCTACGGTCACTCCTTTGCTTGGTTTTAGTGGCTAATATTGAGTGTTTTCATTATCTCTTCCCACAAATATAGTCCGTTTGATTTTTGTGAATTCCATCTGCAGAAGTCCATGTGCATCATTGTTTTTTGTGTTATTGAAAAAAATATTTCCTGGCTGAGCCCCAGTGGTGCAGTGGTTGAGGGCGGGACTGCGACACACTGGCTTGGCAGTTCAAATCCAGCAGCAGCTCTCCAGGCGCAAGGCTGGGTCTACCAATCCCAAGAGAAGGCAGTGATGCCCCCCCCCCAAAAAAAAAAAAAAGAGAAAAGAAAAATATATTTTCTATGAACAAGTCATTGGTCTTGCAAAATTCTAAATGTGATCTCCATTAAAATGTGATCTTAACTTCTATCACAAAGACCATTTTTCCCACCTTTCCTTTCTCTTTGTTTCCAGAGTTCTCTTTCCAATGTTTAATAATTATCAATACATCTTGATTGCACATTTGCTCGATTTCTGACTGAAGTGGTTGATGGAATTCTTAAACTTTTTTGACATTAGCTCTTTTGGTGGTGTATATATTTGAGTAATAGGTGTATTATTGACTTCCTTTGAAGGTATATATAAAAATCATATTACAGACAGTATTGTACTTGAATATTGATTTTGCAATGTACTTTTTGGCAATGTGTCCCATGCTATTCCTTTTGATTGTGTTAATGTGTAATTTACTCTCCTGGGAGAGTAAATCGTATGATTTTCTGATTCAAAATGGCCAATATCAGTGCATTTCAGCTCACCTATGCCTAAGGAATGATATCTATCCATTCAATTTCATTTTTGACAGCTTCCAATTTTACTAGATTCATATTGCATACATTCTAAGACACAATCCTTAGCAGATTTTTGCAGATGTTTCTTTTTACCTTGAGGGGTGCCCAGTCAGCAAATGAAGATGCTGAAGGTTTCATGCCCATGGGCTTTTCTTGACTCATGTCATCATGGTCAACTCTAGACAGAGAAAACAGCTCCTCCTCAGTCACATTTTGAGTGTCCTCACTCATGCAGGGCCCATTCTCTAGCACTATGGCAGATGATATTCTGCTTCCATTCACTAGGCCTTCTGTATTTGTATCTATGTAAAAGGATTTCAGCACCTAAGTCCTCCAAGTGGGCAGCTGATTCCTTCTCAGTATGACTCACTGCTTGTCTGACAGTTTTTGAGTTTGTGATGAGTTGTGTGTTGCTGCCAGCTCTGTCACTGGTATTTCAAATGACAGCAGGCTTACCCAGAGTGAATAGGTTTCAGAGGAACTTTCAGACTTAAGACAGACAAAGAAGAAAGACCTGCTCCCAGTGGGCACATTTTAAAAAAAGGTGGGGTGATTTTACTTTATCCTCTGGGTATGAGATCATGATTCCTCTGACCACAGTCCACCTGGACTGGGTAAAAATGCCCTTGTGAGTTTCTGAGATGACAAGACTTTCAAAGATAGCTTTGTCTTTCTCCTGAAGAGCATCTGGCGATTTTGATGCACTGACCTTGTGAATGGAAACCTAAGACAAAACTACTCTGCCCTGAGGGCTCCTCTCCATTTACTGTAAATGAGTGTTCCTACAGACCATAAACAGCATGTGTTGGAATGTCATGGATAAAATAGGCATTGGGGCTTTTTACTGTTCTTCTTGTCTGCTCGCCAGTCATTTTTAACTCATGCCACCCCAATTCCTAACAGCATCTGACTGCTGTCCCCCCTAGGGTTTTTAATGAAGGCTTTTTCAGTAGATCACCAAGCCTTTCTTCCTCTTTTGTCTCCTTCCAGAAGCTCTGCTTAAACCTTCTCCGCCTCATTGCAACACACAATCCTCTGTAGACACACATTTGAGGCCCGAGCCTAAGGTCCCTGGGCTGGAAAGTGAGCCCAGAGGTCCAGTATGTTAAAGAGAGAGCTCGACTGCTGAACGCCCCTGTCTTCCATGCTTGTTTTCTTGTTAAGCTCTCTGAAAAAATATATGACCCGAGTCAATGGGAAACATTTGAGTCGGGTCGAGAAACAGAATGATTAAAAACAAAGTGTTTTTATTAAATGTGGTTGCCTCATCGCAACTCAAATACTCAAAGAATATTTATCAATGAAATAACTGGTGGAGTGAATTTCAGAATTGGAGCATTTAATCTAAGCAAACGTTGACAGAAACTAACCTTAGAGAACGAGCTGTAGAAGTTACCATTTACCTGATGCAAGAACTTTTGCATAAATTATATGAGAGCTAGCTCGTTCTGCTTATTCTACAGGTTCAGAAATATAAAGTACCACCCAAGATTTCACTGCGTGGGAATCGTACAGAGTTAGAATGTTAACACAGGTAGTCTTAACTGCTAAACCAATGCTTCTCCAACACACTGTGTTGTTTATTTACCATGCTGCAGGTTTATGGCTGATATCAATTAACTTTATACTTGTAATATCCAGAAGCATTACGTGCTATCAGTAGGTCCCTGTTAAAAATGAGAAAATAGAGATAACCCTTATTTCAGAGGTGTTCTCTTTTTCATTGAAGATTATTGTTAGCCTAAGTCAGGGTGCTCAATATGTTGATCATGATCGACTAATGAATTGCATATGTGGTGTGGGTCGATCACATGGCATTAAAAAAATAGATGTAAGCCTATCATCAATCCTGTTACTTAATTGATATACAGCACAATCAGATACAATGTTAGGTGTCAAATGCATGTGCAAACAACTGTGCTGAGTGTAGCAAAACTGACAAGTTATCGACAATTTTTAGACCTTGGTTTCATTTCTCTTAAACGTAAGAAAGGGTACTAAAGTGAGTGGGGGAGCTGGACCAAGTAAGAAGACAAAAACATATCACTTTCATATGGAATGGGAGATTTTGACACTACAAGCTGACATTCAGCGGAAGTCCAGAGTGCAGAAAAGTTCTGGAGCTTATTCACAGAGGGAAAGTATTCACACATGAGAAAATGTGCTACCTCCTTGACTGCATTTTTTGGCTCTCCTAATTTATGTGAGTCAGTCTTTTCCCATATAAAAATCATGAAGTTCAAGTACCATTCCACCAGGACTTATGATCATTTGGAAGTGTGCTTGAGGCTGGCTGTAAGCAGCTGCTGTTCGGATATTCATCCCTGGCTCATTCCATTCAGTGCAAGTCATCAAAGTCAACTCAGTTAATGACAAAAAGTCTACCTAGTTCATTGTGTTGTGTTGTCCAATACGGACTCATGTGGTTATGCAAGGTACATAAACATACATTGTACATATAAAGTATTCCCAATGCACTCATATATAAATGTAATAAGTAAATAAAAATATGTTTTGTATTTTTGTAGTAGGTGGATCATTTTATAAGTGGCTCATCTGCTGAAAGAACCCCTGATCTAAATGATAAAATATTGGAATTTGGTTTAAACTATTGAAAAAGCCTCAGTTAGAAAGAAATTAAAGAAAATAAACACAACATTTATTATTTTGTGGGCCACAAAACAAGAAGACCTGGTTTGGAGTTCAATGTTATCATTTATTAGTTATATAACCTTGAGCAAGTACGTTAAACTCTCGATATATCAGCTTCATTTTTTATAAAGTATGAAAAATATTATCAGCTTACAGACTTCATAAAACTTTGTTATGAGAGAATGAAAGATGTTATAAGATGTTGAGAGGAACTTTGACTGCTATACAAATATGTTTTTGTTTTTGTTAGTATTTTTAAATGACAGATAAAAGGCAAGGTGAAAAGTTATTCAGCAACTAGAAAATAAGGAGATTCAAAGGTTTTCCTATTAATTTTATGCAGACTAAAATTATTTATAAATGCAACTTTAAATATTAAAGTAAATAAATACTTGTCTTTGTAATTAAAATAGATATTAAACATATTGAAAAGCCAAAGGTAATAAGATAATTTATGGATTTGAAGCATAAGTATTCCCATAAAATTCCCAGGGTTTAGTTCTTGTTAGGTGTCATTTCTTTTCTACTGATAGAAGCTTTAAGTACAACAGAGCAGAAAAATACTCCGTTTTATGTCATCGTCACAATTGCTATGTTTGAGCCTATTGTTGTACTTACTGTGTGAATCCATCCCATTGAGGGTCTTCCTCCTTTTAACTCACTTTCCAATTTACCAAATATATTGTCTTACTCTGGGTACTTATCTTGCATGACAACACTACCAAAACATGTCAGATGTAACCTCAGCATTCCAGCTCCTAAGGAGAATCCAGACTGTTCTTCCATGGCTGATTTGTTCATTCTTCCACCAGTCGATGGTAGTTTAATCATCTTCACCAACATCATAATTCAAACACTTCACCGCATCTTCAGCCTTCCTTATTTATTCTTCGACACAGTTGAATGGATTTGCATAGTCAATCAAGCACACATAAGCATCTTTCTAGTACTTTTTGCTTTCAGTCAAGATCTGTTTGATAATAGCCTTGACATTCTGCTTTCCATGTCCTCTTCTGAATCTGGCTTGAATTTCCAACATTTCCCCACACATATTTGACTGCAACCACTTTTCAATTTTCTTTAGCAAAATAGTACTTGTGTGGGAATGGTATTGGTTTGTAATTTCTACATTCTGTGGTATCACCTTTCTTTGGGATGCACATGAATATGAATCTCTCTCTTTTAAAATAAATCATTCATTTGGGACTCATACAATTCTTGTCACAATCCATCCATCCATCCATCCATCCATCTATCCATCCAATGTCAACCATATGTGTACATATGTTTCCACCATCATTTTCAATGAATTTTCTTGCTACTTGAGCCCTTGATATTAGCTCCTCATTTTTTCCCTTCCCTCCCCTCTCAGGAACCCTTGATAATTATAAATTATTATTGTTTTTTCATGTCTTACACTATCTAATGGCTCCCTTTATCCTCTCATCTGTTGTCCATCCCCCTGTGAGGAGGTTATAGATAGGTCATTGTGATTGGTTCCCTCTTTATCCCCCCCACCTTTCCCTTCCCCTCCTGGTATGGCTACTCTCAATATTGGTCCTGAGGAGTTTATCTGTCTTGTATTCCCTGTATTTCCAGCTCTTAACTGTACCGATGTGCCTGCTCTGGTCAAACCAGATTTGTAAGGTAGAATTAAGGTAGAGGCCTGAGGGGACAGATGACCCCCACCCCACCCAGTTGAATTCATTTCTGAGGACAGCACTGAAGCTACTGAAAGCTCATGGAGAGGGATGTGTCTGATTAGAGCACATAGGAACAAACCAAGAAAGAGGAAAAGGGAGTGAAGTACATCCTAGACCATGACGCCCTGTTTCTGCTCAGAACAGCCAATGCACGGAGAGGACCATAGACCAGGCCCTATCAGGAGAAATGACATCCCTCACTGGTCCATAGCACTACGGGGGACAACACTGGAGGCACGCTACACAGATTGTGTCCAATTTGACCCCTCCACGCCTAGTGAAGGACTAAGGGCATGACATGCAACAGAGCACCAAAAATAGACTGTGGGGCCAGGCCATGGCACCCCACAAGATTTGACCAGAAAACACTGATAAAGAACAACAAATAGACCTGGAACTATTTATAGCCTTTTTTTGTCATTGACTTTTGTTTTTATTGAAGCTATTACTTTATTTTCTATTATTGCTTTGCTTTGCTAGTTCTTGTGTTTGTGCATATCATTATCTCTGTATGTCCATCTAGATAAGAAGGTTGGATAAACAAACCAGAAAAGAAGGACTGATGGTTCTGGGGAGACAAGGGAAAGGGTGAGGCTGGGGGATGAGGGAAGTGGGTGTTAACAAACCCAGGGACAAGGAACAACCAGTGACTGAAAATCAATGGTAAGGTGGGTGTAGGAGGTCTGGTAGGGCTTGATCAAGGGTAATGTAACTGAGAGGAAATCCTGAAACCCAAATGAGGGCTAAACATGATAACAGGACAAGAGGAAAGTAAAAGGCAATAGAGGAAAGAATAGGAGGCAAAAGGTATTTATAGAAATCTAAATACAGACATGTACACATGTAAATATATTTATAGATGGTGATGGGGAATAGATCTATGTATTTTTAAAATAATTTTATTGGGGTCTCTTACAGTTACTACAACATTCAGTACATCATTTGTATCAAGCACATTTGCACACATGCTGCCACACACATTTCCAAACATTTTCCACTTGAAAACTTTGTTCTATTAAATTGGCATTCCAAGATGCTCACCTTTCCAACATGATCACTGAAGACAAATGTGTGCATAAGCAAAGGTGGTGAAGAAAGATCTATGTATTTTTATTTATAGTTGTAGCATTAAGAAAGAATTGGGCCTCTACTCGGGTACGCCCTCAGCACAAGTACGCTTTATTTTATTAAATTGGTATTCCATGATGCTCACCTTCCCTACATGATCACTGAAGCTAACATGGACGCATAAGCAAATGTGGTGAAGAAAGTTGATGGCACTCAACTATCAAAAAATAAAGTTTATGGAGTTTTAAAGGCTTGAAGATAAACAGGTGACCATCTAGTAGAGAGCAATAAAGCCCACATGGAAAAAGCACACCAGTCTGTGTGCTCATGAGATGCTGATGAGATCAGATATCAGGCATCAAAATTCCAGAGCAAAAAATAATAATGTGACTGAGGGGTGGGGAGAGTGTAGAGTGGAAGCCCAAAGCCAATCTCTAGGCATTAGGCATTCCCTTACAGAAGGATCATGGGGAGAAGAAAAGTCACTCAGGGTCCAGTACTGCATTGATGAAACACAGTTTTCCTCTGGTTCTTTAATGCTTCCTACCTCTCCCACACTATCATGAATATGAATCTCTTACAGTCAGTTGGCTAGGTAGCTCTCCTCCAAATATCTTGAAATAGAGGAAAAAGTGCTTCCAGAATTACATCTCTTTGCCAAAACATTTCAATTGGCATTATGTAACTTTCTGGAAACTTGTTTTCCAACAGTGCTTCCAGCGAAGCTTTGACTTCTTCCTTCAGTAGAATTGGTTCTTGATCATACGCTACTCCCTGATAGAGATGAATAGCAATCATTTTTTGGTATAGTGACTCTAATATTTCTTCCATTTTCTTTAGATGCTTCTGACACGACTCAATATTCTGTTCATGGAATCCTTCAATATTGAAAATTGAAGCTTCAGGTCTTTGAGCTGAGAAATGCAAAGTGTGTTCTCTTCATTTGTTTTTCTATCTCCAAGTCTTTCTGCCTCTCATTAATCCTCTTTTGTAATAGTCCATAATACTTTGTCTTCTTGAGCTTCCATTTAAAGTCTTCTAGTCAGTTCTTTTACTCCATCAGTTTCAGTTGGCTTTATCTACTTTTCATTAGAGTGCAGATTTCACAGTTTTCTGAGGTTTATTTTGGACTCTCATTTACTTTCTATCTTTTAAAGTAGATTTTTACTTTCTTCCTGTGTGATATCCTTAATTTTTCTGAAAACTTGTTTGCTCTTCAAACATTGCTATTCAATACATCAAATCTGTTCTTGAGATGGTTTCTAAATTTAGGTGGGTTGCATTGATGACATATATCTTTTAAATTTAAGAACATAAAGAATACAAAAGATCTAATAAGGTAGGCTGTGACTACAATGTGATACAACTTCATACATAGAAGAAAGTCAATGATTAAAAACAAGCAAACAAACAACAGCAAATAGATGTTGGTGAATATTTGGGGAGGTCAAAACCCTTATACATTGCTAGTGGGAATATCAACTGGTACATTCATGGGGAAAACAGCATGCTGTGTTCTCAAAAAATTATATCTAGAAGTAACACATGACCCAGCTGTTCCACTGTAGGTAATTACACTGTTGATGCTATTGTTCTGCATGCTGTTAAGTTATTTTTGACTCATAGAAATGCTCTATGAAAGAGCTAAACTGTTCCACAGAGTGTTCACAGATGCAATCTTTCTGGTTGCACACCAGCAGTTCTAGTTTTCTTATGGAGTGATTAATGGGATCAAACCATTGACCTATTGGTATGAGTGCTTGACCAGTGCATCAACAGAAATCTTTGGTATAGTCCCCAATTTCATAAAAGTCCCAAAGAGACATAAAGAACTCTGTAAAATGCATCACTGCCCACACTCTCAAACAGGTGGAAGCAACCAACATGCTCGTTCACAACTGTAGCCTATCCATAAAATGAATGCTCCTCTGTCATAAACTGATGAGCATTAGAAACACTCTGTGTTAGTCCGGGTAGACTAGAGGAACAAACTCATAGACATGCATATCGATATAAGGAAAGGGTTTATATACAAAAGGAATGTGACACTGAGAAGGCATCCCAGCCCAGTCCAGTTCAAAGTCATAAGTCCGATATTAACCCTTATACTCGAAATCAGTCTATAAAGTCTCCTTCTGACTCACGAAGTCACAGGTCAGTGGGTGCAGAGTCTCGGTGCTGGCAGGGGTCTCCATATGGCTCCTTGCTTCCAGGGCTCAGGGTCCATCAATAGCAGAAGCTCATTGCTGGCAGAGGTCTCTATGTGGCTGCCTCAGCTTCAGAAGTCTGGCTCCATCAGGGCAAAGCCATGTGGTCTCTCTGCCGGCTCTTCCAGCTTCTCAGATGCTGCCATATTGTCTTGTCTGTGACTCATCATCTCTAAGACTAACTCCCAACAACTAGGGAGATAGCTTCTCATCTTCACGAGGGAAATATCGCGAGACTTCCCGGAAGTCTCAGGAGAAAGTCCTACCCACATAGAGGCCTCATTGGCTACTCAATGGCTATCTGCAGATGAACAGGCTAGACTCCACCCCTATTTTTCAATCACAAAATTAACATAAGCACATGACTGCCACACACTCCTAAGGCTATGACAAAACATTTGGAAGAGAATCAACAGCTTAGAAGAAGTTCATTTTGATGATGTTTCTAAAGAAAGCTAACCAACAGCATAAGGAAATTATCCAACAAGATCATAAAGATCTCATGCAAGTACTTTTTTTTGCTGATGTGGCATATTTGAATTACTTGGTACATTCGAGTTCTAGCCTTAGTTTTTCATTGCCTTCACAGGTGACGGGTGGGGGTATGCAGATAGCTATATAGGGTTCTCACACTAGGATTAGCGAAAAGATTGCCACTCTCCTGGATACAAAGTGAACTTTCTCAGAAGCAGGACTGGGGAATCTCACATCCTCCAAGAGAGAGGAAGAAAGAACAGAGTGTTTTCTTCTGATTCTCAGATCCTTCTGCACAATGTCACTCCAGATGTGACAAGGAGGCAGTGAGGTTATAAGCTAAAGACAGAGTGGCAGGCTTCCCAGTCCACTGACAGAGTAAAGCTGGGTATCTTTGTGCAGGAAAGCTGGTTTCTAAGTGGATATCTATCAGTGTGAATGGAACTTTGTAATACATTCCCAAGAAAGGCAGTGACTAAAGAGCTTCTGGCTGAAGCTCTGAGACAGGAGAGAAGTGTTCATGACAGCACATTTGAGATGATTATTCTGTATTCTCAATTTTTTAAAATTCTGACTGTACAACCCAGGTGATAGAAAATATCATTAATGTCACATGAAGTAAATTTTTGCTGAAGATCATTGAACAATGACTGCAGTGGTACATTGAAAGGTAGCTTCCAGAGGTTTAGGCCAGATTCTGAAGAGGATGTGGCACCAGACATATCATTGCTGATGTCCGATAGATGTTGGCTGACAGTAGAGAATACCGGAAAGGTATTTGGTTTTATTCTAGTAATTATGCAAAGGCTTTACATTGTGTGGATCAGGGAAAAGCAAACGATGGATGGATACCCTTGAGAAAAATGAGAATTCCAGAACACTTAATTGTGCTCATGTGCAACTTGCACACGAACCGAGAGACAGTTATGAGTATAGAACATGTTTTCCCATAACGATGGACGTCGGAGTTGTATGCTCTCATCATATCTATTACATCTGCATGCTGAACCAGTCCTCAAAGAGTATGGATTATATGAAGAAGAACATGCATGCTGGCAAAGAATATTGAAAGCATGATGGACCATGGAGAGAACAGACACAGCTGTCTCAGAAGAAGTACATCTAGGATGCTCCTGACAGGCAAGACGTAGTCTCACATATTCTAGATATGTCAGGAGAGACCAGTGGCCAGAGAAGGATATCATGGTAGTTAAAGTGAAGGGCCAGAGAAAGAGGAAGGCCCTTGAGCAGATGGATGGACAGTGGCTACAACAATGAGCTCAGGCGTAGGAACAACTGTGAGGATGGTACATGGCTGGGCAGTGTTTCCTTCTGTTGTGCATCCATAGTCATTTTGGGTTGGAATGGACAGGATGGCCCCTAATAACTACCCTGGGAAGAATGACAAGAACTGGTGCAAGGAAGGGAATAACATGTGGTTGCACTCATTCTGGTATCCGCCCTCACCGAGCATGATTATCATAAGAAAGAAGCCCCCTGAACCACCAGCTGGATACTCCTCTAGGTCCCTGTGCTTCAGACAGAGTCAATGACCCCTAATAACAGAATCAGAGTGGCACATCTTTCGCCCTCTGAGTGGTTTCAATTATAGAGCCTAGGTTAGGTTAGCAGCCAAGGAATTAACTCCTCTGCTCCCACAGTCCTCTTTCCTTTAAGTTCAGAGACTCCAATGGGCTTTTATGGTTAACCACATTATTAAGCAAGAATAAGCTAATGTGCAATACACATTTTGAAAAAACCTCTCACGTATAAAGCCACCATCACAATCAAAAGTCTCTAAGCACACAAACAAATCAACATAAACGTACATGATTACCAGAGTCAAATTACAATGCATTCTTGAAAATGGAACAGGATGTGATGCCCCAAACACTTGAAGATCAAAAGAGAGTTCTTGGGAATAAAAGCATGATACCAGAACAAACTTAAATGTCGATCATTTCGCAGATAACACTGAGGCATATTATTCCCACTAAGTAGAACGAAAGGACAAAGAAATGGAAAGTAACAAAGAAAGCTAGAACATTTGTGTGGGATATTCAAAATGGAAATGACAGGAGTTCTAAAGAAAATAGAGCAGGAGAATAATAAAACATAAAGTTTTTAAGAATAAAAGATGGACCTAGCTAGATTAAAGCTGATTGCCCAGCCTACTTACAGAAAATGATTCATTTTAGGACACTGGCAGAAAGAAAACAACAACAGTGGGGTACTTCCTCTTGATAATAGGACACTGTTTGGCTTCTCAAGGATTGCTTATGCTAAGAAGATATGTCTGAATGTCCCTCATGAGTATCAGGTTTATTTTTTCTTATATGCAGTGATAAGGAGAGCAGGTGGCACAATGGATTAAGCACTTGACAGGTAGCTGAAGTACTGGTGGTGCAAATTGGCCTGGCACTCCAGAGAAGAAAGATGTGTCTGTGTCTGTTCCCTTAAAGATGCATAGTTTCAGAATCTCTAAGGAGCAGTTCATTCTGTCCAGAGTTGCTGCAGGTCCCAGTCAAGTCAGTGGCAGGGGATTCCATCCCTGGTGTTATGTATAGGGGAAAATGAGTTTATATTAATAAAGAGAAACAATTTATTTGTAAAAAGAAGAATTGAGGAACTCATCACAAGGGTCTAGGTATAACCTCTTCCCTGGGGGATGAGCAACAGAAAAGTGGGTGAAGGAAGACATCAGATAGTGTAAGAGATAGCAAAATAATAGTGATTTATAAGTTGTCAAGGGTTCACGAGGGAGGAGGGAGTGGGAGGGAGGGGTGAATGAGCTGATTCCAGGGCTCAAGTAGAGAGCAAATGCTTTGAGCATGATAAGGGCAACAAATGTACACATGTGCTCGATGCAATGGATGGGTGTATGGATGGTGATAAGAGTTGTACGAACCCCCAGCAAAATGATTTAAAAATAATAAAATAATTGAAATTTATAATCCTGCATGAACTATTCCATAGGATCATCTTGTGATTTCCCAGGATAAGCATCCATAGATAGTGGTTGAAAGTCCAAATAGCCGAAGAATGAATCTTTGTCATAAGCTAACTTTGCCTAGCTTCTTCATCTATAAAGTAGTTATGACAATAGGAACTAGTCTACGTCATTCCTAGGAGGACCACATTAGTTAAAATTTGGAAAGTTTTTTTTTTTTTTTGGCATCACTGCTCTCCGGTGGTGGGAGTAGGAGGCCCAGCCACACTGCTGGAATTGAACCTCCATCCCAGTGGGCCACAGTCCTGCGCACAACCACGACGCCACCGGGGCTCAGCCCAGAAAGTTTGTTTTATAACAGTGTACAGTGCCATAGTAAACACTGTGCAAGATTTTCTTAAATAAAAAACATTCACAAAATATTTCATTTGCTATAAACTTAATTATATTTGCTTTCCTGAATCGTACCCTCTCACATTCTATGGTTATGTCCTAATGCACAATATCGGGGAATATGACTTAGAAGTATTGTCTGTGCAGAGGTAGTCAAGTTAAGATACCATAATGTTAGATTAGAGTGGGTCATGTTCTTATTAGTGTAAAGAGTTTTGTGTTAGCCTGCTAACTGCAATGTCAGCAATCCAAAACCATCAGCCACTCCAGGAGAGAAATATGTAGTTGTGAAATATTATAGTCTCAAAAATTGACAGAGATGATTCTACTCTGCCTTTGAGGGTCTCCATGAGTAAGAATTGACTTAAGAGTTTAGATCTGTTCTTTTTAAAATTTTATTGTTGGGAGGAGAGAAGACAAGGAGGGGAGAAAAACATTTATGTGAAAGTTGGAGACAGAATTAAGTGTTATACATCCAAATCGAGAACACCAAAGATTGTCAGTAACCATCAGACGCTAAGCATGGAACAAACACTGCCTCATCACTTGCAGAAAGAACCAAATTTCCCAACACCTTGATTTTGGATATTTAATCCCTGGATCTTTTAGAAAATAAATTTGTTGTTTTAAGTCACCCATTGTGATTCTTTGCTATGGTAGTCATAGGACTATCATGAAGCACTTCCTAAAATGTTATTAAAGAACCTTGAAGAAATATAAACATGTGAACAAAATTTACTCTACTCAGAGGATTGTTTTTTCCATACACATGAGAAATATACTTACATACATATATTCATGTGTGTTAGGCAGGTTTCTCTAGAGAAGTGGTTCTCAACCTGTGGGTCATGACCCTTTTGGGGTTGAATGACCCTTTCACAGGAATATCCTGGTTCATAACAGTAGCAAAAGGACATTTATGAAGTAGCATTGAAAATAATTTTATGGTTGGGATTCACCACAATATGAGTAACTGTATTAAAGAGTTACGGTATTAGGAATGTCGAGAAGAACTGCTCTAAAGGAACAAAACCAGGATACTTATGATTATATGTATACATTTATACAGCCTGAAGAATATAACAGCCAATTAATCCACTATAGCAGCACAGAGGGCTCAGTTCAACACACTTCCATGGAGAAGTTAATATTCTGGAAATCCTTCAACATGCAAGGACTGTGGGATCCGAGGTTAAGGAAGCAGATAGCTATTCCTTCAGGCAATGCAGGGAATATCTGCCCATATGTAGCTCCAAGATTCTGTATGCCATCAGCACAGCTCCCTGCGGTTTGTCATTAAGAAGGCAAAGCAGAGAAGTAATGTGTCCTACCTCCAGGGATGAAGAAGAAGTTCCCAGAATCCTCGTGAGAACACCATGCCCACAAGGAGGGATCAATCTGATTGGCCTGATTGACTGGCTAGACTTCACACTTTGGCTCAAGTTGGAGTTTATGCAACTGTCACAAAGGCATTTAAAAATATTTGACTATTTGAAAAAAATAAAAATGTGTTCTCTTTCTAAAATTTATTGTTTTCTTTGCCTTTCTAGTTGGGTTGAGTCTTCACACTCACACTTTGGGGAGATATTTACCTTACCAATAATGGATACTGCCATACATGAAAGGCTTTGCTGATTTACTTACTAAAAAATGATCCAAATGATTCCATTTCTTCTTTCTTTTTTATCATCAGACTTGTGAAACATTTTTTGCACTGGTTTAATTGGCCTTATAGGAAATGAGTCTTTCTTTGTGATTTGTAAAGATTCTGTACCTCTATGGAATATTGAAGCAAAAGCCTTTCAACTGTGAATGTTTAGTAGTGTGGCAATAACTCGCTCTTTACAGCTGCTATAGCTGCTAGCCTAAATGTATAGGCTCATCTCAAGTTGATTAAATTTTAAAGTTAATATCTCAATAAATGAAAATGCTTTTAAACATTTCTTAGATGAACATCCTATACCTTATTAGAGGAGGCCCACAGAGTATCTGAGCAACACAGCACTGCTCACCACAGGCTCAACAGTTTGAAACCACCAGCTACTCCTCTGGAGAAAGATGAAATTTCAACTCCCATAAAGATTTAGACTTGTGTCTCAGGGGCTGGCCCCCAATCCCAACTGTGTGGACAGCCCCCATTCCCCACAGAAGAAATCATCTCAGAGGACAGCACTGGTCCTATCGATCAGGGAGAGGGGCACATCCAATCAGAGCACACAGGAGCAAAGAAGAGGAAGAGAGAGTGGAGCACATCCTGGCCTACCAAGCCCCGAGGACGATCTTTCTGCTTAGAGCAGCAAATGTATAGTGAGAGCAACAGTGCAAACCCCACTACAAGACATGATGTCCCTCACTGACCCATGGTGATACGGGACACAACACTGGAGGCACAGTGCGGGAATTTCGCCTGATCTGACCCCACTATGCTGAGACAAAACACGAGCACTGAACAGAAAGAGGAGCAGAGCAATAAAGTCCCCAGAGAATACAAAAATAGACTTTGAGGCCAGGGCATGGCCCTCCATCAGACTTGACTGGAAAACACTCCTAAATGTCAACAAACAGGCCTTGAATGACTTAAAGGTTTTTCTTTTTGGTAATTATTTTGTTTTCTTTTGTTGCTTTCTTTTGCTCAGTCTTGGTTTTTGTGTGCATTGCTATCTCTGCAGGTCTCCAATCTGGAGGGATATACAGTGGGACCAACATTTCAGCGGGGAAATATGAGAGGGGAAGGCAAGGGAAATGAAGTGGGGGTTAACAAACCCAGGGACAAAGGAAAAGTTCTAAAATAGATGGTGAGGAAGGTGTAGGATTTCTTGTAGGGCTTGATCAAGGACAATGTAAAACTGAGAGGAATGACTGAAACCCGAATGAAGGCTGAACATGATAGTCGGACAAAAAGAAATAGAGGAAAGCTCTAGGAGGCAATCAATGTGCAAATATTTATAGGTTTAGTATTAAGGTAGCAGATGGACATTGGGCCTCTACTCAAGTACTCCCCCAAATGCAACAATACTTTCTTCTATTAAACTGGTATTCCATGATGTGCACCTTCCTGACACAATTGCTGAAGATAAAGCAGGTGCATAAGGAAATGTGGTGAAGAAAGCTGCTGGTGCCCAGCTATCAAATGATATAGCAGATGGACTCTTAAAGGCTTGAAGGTAACAAGTGGCCTTCTGGATGAGAAGCAGGATAGCCCACATGGAAGAAACACACCAATCTGTGTGATCATGAGTTGTCGATAGGATTAGGTATCAGGCATCAAAAACCAAGAAAGTATATCATTGTGAATGAGGAGGAATGTGGAGTGCAGGTCCAAAGCTCATCTGTATGCAACTGGACATCCCTTTACAGAAGGGTCATGAGAAGGAGACGAGCCAGTCAGGTTGTAGTATAGCACTGATAAAAAATATAACTTTACTCTAGTGCTTTAATGCTCATCCCCCCACTACCATGATCCCAATTCTACCTTACACATCTGGATAGACCAGAGGATATACACTGGTACAGATAAGAGGCGGAAACATAGGAATCTAGGACATATACACTCCTCAGGACCAATAATGACAGTAGTGAGACCAGGATGGTAAGGTAGAAGAAAAAGGGAGAGGAAACTGATCACAATGATCTACATATAACCCCCTCCCCAGAGAACAGACAACAGAAAAGTGGGTGAAGGGAGACATAGAACAGTGTAAGACATGACAAAACAAAAATAATTTATAAATTAATAAAGGTTTGTGAGGGAAGGAGGATGGGGGAGGAAGGGGAAGGACTGATACCAGGGCTCAAGTAGAAAGAAAATATTTTGAAAATGATGATGATGACAATTGTACAAATGTGCTCTACATAATGGATATATGCATGGATTGTGATAAGCGTTTATGAGCCCCCAATAAAATGATTTTTTTTAAAAAAAACCTTTAATCTTAGAAACCCACAGGGAAGTTCTACTCTGCCCTATACTACTCACTATGACTCAGAATTGACGCAGTGGCAGTAAGTCTTAATACCTTATTAGAAACAATTCATTTTCTATTTTACATATGTATCTTAAATAATTTTATGCACATAGACATGCACCTCTATAAATGTACCTTTAAATACTTGTTTCAATGAAAAAAGTTATGATCATTTACTGAAACAGACAGATGATGGACATATTTAATATGTTTAAGTTATAAAGCATTAAACCAAGAAGGAGTATTACTCACTTTTAGTTGTAAATTTAATTATGGTTGGCTTTAATCCTTTCTCTAATTGTTAAAGTTAAGTAGTGTTAAGTATACAGCGTAGCTGAGAATAGACACTGGAAAAGAAAATTGAAATGGGATTGAAATTTAATGGAAAGTGGACTTGAATTGGATGCTTAATAGCAAATTTTGAAAGTGTTGTTAATCTCTAAGCATCTGCATCGTATTTGTAGGTATCTTCAGTGTCCAGCCTCCATCAAAAGGTTTCCAGTAAGAAAGTACTCTTTTTCCATTAAATAATGAAAGTATTTGTTATTATTTCATCCAACAGATATTGAGCACACACAATATTTTATTTATTTTATTTATTTTTTGTGGGGGGCATCACTGCTCTCCGGTGGTGGGAGTAGGAGGCCCAGCCCCACTGCTGGAATTGAACCTCTGTCCCAGTGGGCCGCAGTCCCGCGCACAACCACTACGCCACCGGGGCTCAGCCCCACACACAATATTTTAAATGCTTATGAGAAAAATTAAACTTTCCCTTGTTCGTGTTAGAGAGCAAAACAAACAAAACTTTAAAAAAAAAAATGCAACTCACGCAAAGTTGATCCAGTCTCATGAGCCTAGAGGAGTCCTAACTGAAAATAAAGTTAGACATCTCAATCACCTTCTTCACCAAAATATCATTACAGATGTATTGACATCAGCTGAAGTAAATACAGAGACAGAGGTGCAATAGTTACATTTTTGGGTTACTAATTGCAAGGTCAGAAGTTTGAAACCACTTCAGAGAATTAAGGCAAGGTTGTCTGATGGAACAGCCAATCTAACAACAGTTGTTTGAACTAGTCAGTCATTCTGTAGTCTTTACAGAATTTGAAAATGTGGATATTCAAGGGGGCACTTCTCTGTTGTACAGGGTCACGATGAGTTAGACTTGATTAGATGGCAGCAGGTTTTTGTTTTTTGTATGGAAGACTGTCAAGTGTAGACAGAGACTACAGGTTGCATCATGCAAAGCCATAGCACAGCTTGAAAAGTGTGGAAAATAAAAAAGAAAATTGAAAGGGCACATATGTGAAAAGTGTGAAGAAAATTTAGTGCCTGAAATGTAAACCTCTATGTCAATTTAATAATTATTTTGAAGATATATTATTTAGTGAACATTTCAGAACATATTTTAATATATAGACGGGAATGCATAATTCATTTTAAACAGTTTGGTGTTGAGGTTGACTAAGTTTCTGTGCACTGGTGGAGAAGTGGTTACATCTTATTACAAAATGATAATAGTTTTGTTTTATTTTTGGGGGCGGCATCACTGACCTCTGGTGGAAGTGGAAGGCCCAGCCTTGCTCCTGGAGAGCTGCTGCTGGATTCGAACCGCCAACCAAGTGGGTCGCAGTCCCGCACTCAACCACTGCGTCACTGGGGCTCAGACCAATAGTTTTATTTTAACAAAGGAGTTTGAACTCTGACAGACCTATTTTAGATTTTAGAACGTTTGAATCTTTATTTATTGTAACAAACACACTACCAGTCAATCCATTTCCATTCATCATGACCCAGTACAGTAAAAACCAATTTCTGTTGGTTTCTGAGGCTGTAAATCTTTATGGGAGCAGAATGTTTCATGTTTCTGTGGCCTCAAATAGGTGAGCTTGTGGGTAACAGTCAAACACACAACCACTATGCCATCAGGGCTTTTTATTTATAATAGGGTACCCCTTTATTTCTGATTCCCTTTTAAGGTAACAAATTGGAACTGCCTGATATTCAGTCCCTAATAAAGGTGAAGTGATTCTTGAGGAGATTTTCAGATTCATATAATTTATACTATTCCAAAATTTCTTTGGAGTAAAGGACATTGGGTGAAGTATAACCCGAGAAGAATCTGTAGAACAACCCAAATTATTTTAAATAAAGTTAGTTTGCACTTCATCTATTTCAAGTCAGTTAGCACTATATTAAAATATGCTGAGCTTTATGGGGGAACAGAGTGAAGTGTGGTATATGACATGTTCTGTGTCTCAAAAAATAGCGCTGATGGGGGGAATTAGAGTCATTTTTTGAATCAACACAGTAAAATCTACCCAGAAACAAGTCTTACAGTGGAGGCCCCAAACTGTTTGTTGGCCTGCTTAATCAATTACAGACTTAGAAATTTGGTAGAACTTTTAAATTTCCTCATTACATGTTTTAGTGGTTGGTGCTTAAATTTGAACAATAGTTATATTAACTGAATGTCCTTGCATGCACACATATATTATCATGTCAAAGACAGCATTGTCTTTCAAGATAGATGTTGAAAAAAAGTTTTTTGCTTCATAAATGCACCTCTGTTCCTTTTGAATGTATCATTCTTGGCGTAATTGAGCCATAGGTTTGTCTGATTCAACATGGCCAAGCAAGTCTTCAGCTCTCTACTAAGTTTTATGACTTCCATTTTATTTTTGATGGCTTCCAATTTTCCTAGCTTCACACTCCATACAGTCAAAGTTATGCTTATTAATACAAGTTTGGAGTTCTTTTTTTGTCATTTTGTGTCGGGCTCCATCAGCAAATGAAGGCACTAAAAGCTTTATTTCATCCATGTCATTATGGTCAACTCTACTTTAAAGAGACAGTGCTTCCTCAGTCATATTTCCCCCCACTATCTGATAATATTCTGCTGCTATTTATAAAGTTTTTAGTATATAACAATGTTTCCCTGCAATTCCTGAGATATTCTGTGGCTAATTTCTCAGAAGGAATAGGTCAGTCTTTTCCTTATCCATAGACTAGAAGTGCTAGAACCTATCCATTTTGGATGGCATTTCTGGTTTTTCAAAAATGCTCTTAGCTTCCAGGATCATGACAACTTTGCTACCACAGTATGATGATATGACAGCAAAAACATACAGAATTTTGATTAGGATCTGTTTTCATGCAAACTCAGAGAGTATTTGGTAACTGAATCCTGAGGAAACAGGGTAGGGGCCCTATCACAGAGTCTTCTGTTTCTTTTCTCCCCTTCTCTGGTACCAACTGTCCCTACCAAGAACTGGTAGGCTGGATTCGATCATTTATTTCAATAGCAACACAGAACTCACAGACAAAACTCTAGCTTATCAGTTTTTTTTTTAAGTTAACAGGTTAAAATTCAGATGAGAAATGCTCAGGATACAATTATTAAGTCAAGGTAATTTATTCTCTACTCTCCCTGGCCCTTAGCTTCTTGACTTGGCCTCTGCCCTGCTCAGTTAATGTAATAATGTTCATTGAGGGTTGCCAATAAATGCCCAAGGGACCTGCTACTTCCCTGTAAACCTCAATCCAAAGGCATTCAACGTCAGCTCTGTGAAGCAGGAAACGCATCTCTCTCAATTAAGTGCTGAGAGGCACCCCACTCCATAAACCAGCTTCCTCTCAAAGCACTGGAATTTCCTTCCTCTAAAATACAGGATCTGTGTTGTCGTGGTGGTTACATGTTGGGCTGCTAACTAAGGTTTAATAGTTTAAAACCATCAATTGCTCAACAGAAGACAGTTGGGGCTTTCTACTCCCTTAAAGACTTAGGGATTCAGAATGCACAGGGGCAGTTCTCCCCAATCCTTCAGGTCTGTATGAGTTTGCTTCAACTCTACAGAAGTATTTTTGGAAGGTCTAGGAAGTCCATTGTTCTGATTCAGGCTTTGGCACCTGGTTCTGCTGGTGCTGTTCCTTTGACATCAAAGCAGTCTTCTGGATAGGGAGGTTCAATACATGAGTGTCTCACAGTCCAAAATATGTGCTCCACTTCTGGTTCTTCTTTTTGGCTAGTAGGAAGATATATCCAATTCCTGTTTCTGCAATAACTCATTTTATGTCCAGCAAGATGGCCATCAATATTTAGCATTTTTAGCAATCACTGACAGCTGAATTATAATCTAATCCATATTTTCCACCATCTTCTTACCTATACCTATAAGGAAATCAAAGGTTGTTTGGTACGGTGAACAAAGGCCTTGGCTAGAAGAGCCATATTCAATAACTCAGTGCACTGTACTGTGAAGGAGTTAAGCTTAACTCTTATGATCGTGACCAGCTTTCTTGGGGACAAAACTTTCTCCCCATTGCAGCAGTATATTTGGAGGTAATTCCTAGGCTGGAAATGATGTTGAAATTAAAAAGTCACTCCTCATTGAAGCTCTTTTAGGTTATGATCCCGTCATGGACCATCCAATGTTGAAAACTTTGTAACATTTAGAGGAAAGAGACAATAGAAAAGGCACCGAAACGTGCTGACCAAGGAGGCAGAGGTAGGAGAAGAGCTGAAATAATGAATTCAAGAACAATGCTTCTTAAACTTTAATGTGCCTAAGAACCTCCTGGGGTATCTTGTTAAAATGCAGACTCTGATTCAGTAGCTCTGCCAAGAGGCTCGCTATTCTGCATTTCTAACACACTCCCAGAAGCTGTGAAGGCTGCTGATCCATGGACCACATTTTGAGTAACAAGACACTAGATATCAAAGGGGAGGATTTTAAAATGAAAAACTAAAAATGGTTTCTGTGCTGCATCTTTTCAGTTTGCCTTTGCAGGTTCACCCTCTGCTTTTCTCCACCTCGCACAGTGTGGCCCATGAGGCTGACCTTGATGGACTGTTCTGGTTTCCTGCTGGAAACTGGAAAGGGATACAGGTCCATTGATGTATGGTTTGTTTTGTTATAATGAGACAGATGCATTGACTCAAATAACTACAGTGTACAAACCAGGCAATTAAAAAACAAACCTATGGAGGGATGGGATTAGAGGCACAAGACTCATACATATTTTCCACAAACAAAGTAGAGAAAACAGTGGGCAAATTAATGGATGCTATTTAACCATAATCAAAATCCTTGATTGGATTGGACTGGGGTTCAGTATCTTTGTCAGTATCACTGTCTTGGAGGACACCAGGTCAATTGACATCACTTTTTATAAAGAGAGTATTATAAATCCTTCTTTGTTGAGCAGCAACTGGGGCCTAAATGCTTGTGAGCAGCTATCCAAAATGCAACTGTTGTTCTCTCTCCTTCTGCTGAAAAGAAGAGTAAAGCACAGCTAATGTATATAGAAACAAGAGTCCAGTGGACTAACACACCGTGTGGACCTCAGCCTCCATGACTCTCAGACTAGAAGTGCTGGATTATGATAAGACATCCAGTTCTAGATGGGATCATCTGAGAAGTTTCCATATGGCGTGGGAGTACAATGCAGAACAGAACTGAAAAATATGAGAAGGTGAAGACCTCCTGGTCCAAGAGAGACTGTTGGGAGCTCCATGACTATGACTTTTAGTCTGTCTCCAGTCTTGAAACCGAGCTCACCCCTGTAGCTCAATTTTCCAGTCCAACAGTAGAGATTTCTCCAAAATGTCCACTAACATGAGAAAGCTATGCTCTTCTTATAAAAAATCAACTATTTGAGGTCAAAGGGCAACACTTGCCTAAGGACAGTGTTCAAAAGGCTGAAGGGTTAGAAAAGAAGGAGGTAACGGGAATGGAGAACATGGGAGCAAGTGTGATAAGTGATGGTATATTGCGGGGATTGCTATTAATGACAAGAAGCAAAAATGTTCAGGCACTGTTGCGTGGAAAGCATATTTGCTCTGCACACAATAACCCAATTCACAGTAAAAGAGCTAAGAAGAAAAAAAACACCTCTGTTAGTAACAGATTGAAATACAAAAAGAGAACCTTATGAAAACAATAGCACAACACTATATATAGGAAATGCTAAAGAACTATCTATAAATACTACAATAAGTATGACATATTGATAATGATGTGTGTTTATAAATGTGGGCAGTAGAAAGATTGTAGTTGATGAATTATTTTGAGGTGATTGAAAGAGAATGATCTGAAATTATGAAGCAAGTTGATCACTCACTGTGAATGTATGTGACTTTGAATACAAAGAATTGAGATCGAAGTTAGAGGTTTGTGTACATTTTGTGTATTTCTCCTAGTGTGGTTCCTTTCAATGCAGTTTCCTATGTTCACTATGTATTTTTCATGGAGAAAATTGTGCATAGGCAGATATAAAATTTGGTTATGCCACAGTTGTTTCCCTAGTCTATCCATCTCATTGGAACAAATCTGTGTTTTCAGCAAGAGTTTTGCTACATGTTGCTGCAGGCTCTCTGAATTCTTCTATGTAGCCATGTTACTCTTAAGGGGTGTTCTCTGCTCAAGCAATTACTTTTGGGTTCTGGTAAGCATCGCGTGTCTTGCTTCCTCACGCCTAGTGGTGATAATATTTCCTTGTTACTAACCCTGAGGGATTTCATCCTTCTCTATTAGTTTCACTTAGTCTTAGCTACACTTTTGTACATAGCCCCTTCATTGCATGTGCATTGAATACCTTCCATGTTTGAGCCTGCCATTTGTGTTTTTCCTGTCCTCAGATGACATTCACATATGATCAGTGATCGAGAGGTCAAGTAAAAGAAGGATTTGGGAGAAGCTTTCAGATAAAATCAGGGTTGACACCCATATGTCTTGAGCTCATATGAGCGGTTGTGCATTCAGCAGCCAGAGAGAACACCTTAAAAAGTAAATCTGTCCTACTCCCACCACCAGAGGGCAGTGATTCCAAAAAGAAAACAAAAAAGTAAATCAGATAAAGCAATTTCCTTGTTTAAAATCTCACTATGGCATCCCTTTACTCTTAGCATGCAAGCAATATTCCTTTCAATGGCCTATAAACTATGTAATATAGTTTCCTACATCTCAAGATTCATCATGCAATACTCTCTATTTTGCTCTCTTTGCTGTGAGACAGGTTAGGAAAGAGGCTGAATCCTTTTATTCCCACATTTCATGGTTGGAAAATTGTGAGGAATTTCCCAAGGGTAACACATAGGGGCACAATCACATACCACATTCATATTTAAACTTGCAGCATATTATAGCAGAGCACATCATTTCCAATATTTTGTCCTCTCTTGTATAAGTATTATGGCTTTATCCCTTTTAAGAATAATGAGTTTTAGTTCGATCTTTCTCTGTTGAATTCAGCCTTTGGTCAGTTCTGACTGGACAGAGTCAAAAGAAGACCCCAGTGACCCATGACCTCAAGTTGACCTAAGAATCAAGAACACCTAGGAAGAGGACTTAAACCTAAGAAGCCAGTTGCTCAGTGCATCCATATCATCCCCACCCAGGATGCTTTTATGGACGCCCCCATTTTGAATACCTGTTGCGTGCATGTCCAGTTACCACAACCCTTGCTTTCTGAACTCATTTGTAGTATTCTCTATCTCCATTCTTGAGTAAATATAATATTCCTCTTACCTAACCTTCTTCAAAAACCCAATTTTCCTTGTTCAAAAGGATGTGGTCTGTGTTACTTTAGACCACTGTATTGAACAAACCTTTTTTATTTCTCTCAAATAAATCTTTTGTTGGTTCAGTGAGTTCTAATTTCTGCTTCATTATTCTTACTAGGCAGGAAGAGAAACTTCAGAGGAGACCTCAGATTTGGCTGGGGTCACGTCTTCAAGAGGGAGGAAAGGAAAGAAGGCCATCCATTCAGTGCGTACAGCATTGACACAAGGCTGTGACAAACCAATGGACCATCCGCAGGAATGGAAGAAGAACCTCGTTGGACAATTAAGTTAAGACCAGGGGGGTGAACAGCTACAATTTAGAGAAAAAATATGTATTTTTGTTGGCAAGAATGGTCGGTGAATGGAGAGGAGCACACTCATTTTGGGAAGGGATGCTAAACAATGATTGTATAGAACTTTGTCAACAATAGACCAGATGTTATGTTCTTGGGTAGACACCACGAGTAAGTTTCTACCCAACCCTTGGTGAACCATGCCATGGACTAAGTACCACTAAGACCTCGGACTCTGGCCTTTCAGGCAGTATGATTTCCTCCAGGAATCACACCAGAGGGACTCAACAAAGAGACCTGACTGAATGAACTGAGCTCTGTCTCAAAGTTGCCAATGCCCAAGACTGAGGACTGGGGTAAGTCTGATGGAAGAGGAAGCAGAGAGGGCCAGTCCTGGGGCTGTGGAAGTGGCAGCCACTGGACATTGGGTGGATCCCCTGGCTTGGTGGGTTTCCAAAGGAAAGGGACCAGAATCACCATATATTTAGTATCTTGATACCCCCCTACCATCGATATGATGGGTGTTGAAGTGTTGAGAAGGTTACTGCCTTGAAAGAATTGTTCAGTTGCATTTTCCTTGACAACAATTCCCATATTCAATCTAAACAGAGCTCAATCCATTCCAGGGCAACAACTCATGGGGTGCTGTTTGCAATGGAACTATACTCCCACAGACTAGTCATATTGACAGTGGCTTGAGTTCTGTGTCACTAGAAAGACTATAGATGGTATCAATGTGATCGCCTTACATACCCCAGGAGGATGATCAACAATGTTTTTCTGTTTTGTTTCTTTGGATTTTTGTTCTTCTGTCTTTTTTTTCACTTGTTTCTGGTCTTGGGTTTGTTTGCTTTCCCTCTGTTTCCTTGTTTTCTGATTTGTTGCTATTGTTGCTTTTGGTTTTGTGGGGTTTTGTCTTTGTCATAATATGATCCCCAAAGCAGACCAGAGTTCTGAACAATCCATGGACAAGCAGATGGATTCTGGACTTCCACTTATAGTTAGTTCAGATAACCAGGCCCTGCTCCATGCTCCTCTCTTGAAAGAATCACTGACGATAAGGGTGCTCTAACAAAGTGTGGTGAAGAAAATTGAAGCGCCCTGCTCTCAATTAAAATAGTCTCTGGAGCAGGGGTCCTCAAATTGCAGCCCACGGGCCACATGTGGCCCCTCGAGGACAGTTATCTGGCCTGCCGGGTGATTTTGCCATTGCTGCTGTCCTGCTTAGCAGCCAACTCCTCCCAGGCTGGCAGTGAGCTTTTCCATAGTTTTGTTTTGTCTTTTTTAACTGTAGTCCTGTCCTCCAATGGTCTTAAGGATAGTGAACTGGCCCCCTGTTTAGAAAGTTTGAGGACCCCTGGTCTGAAGCCTTAAGTCTTCAAATCCAACAAACAGCCATATGAGAGGGAAGTCAATTAAGTCCACATGGATGAAACACACCTGTTTGTGTGATCTAAAAATGACAGCAAAATCAAAATAAGACGAATAAAAAAGTATTATAGCTTAAATTGTGAACACTGAATTTGTGGAAGCCTATGGGGGAAAGTGGGAGCCTCAAATCCATCAATAGTGTATCCACTAAGATTAAGCAGACCCCTTCCAGCTCAGGCAAGGATCTCAAAGAGCTTTACTATCAGAGATTGTGGTAAAACTTGATTGTGGTGGATCCAATGTGGTATAATTTGACACTGGTCAGTGATCTCCATGTTGACCCAAACTGAATTAGATCTAGACGCAAGCATTTCTTGCTCTACAACAAAAATTTCTTCTTTGGCTTTTTAAATATTGATGGTTGCCTTTTCTTCCTTTCTTTTCATATGTATTATTATTTTTTAAAGTGAACATACAATTTATTTAACAGTTAATTGTCATTAAGACATGTGCAATATGGCACAGGGGTTTTCTTCAACCCTACTAGGATATGCTCACTTGCTGGGGTGTAGCCACAGGGTCCAGCTAACATGCAACACTAATTAAATTCTTTATCCAATAAATACCAACAAAATGTATTCAAATACCTTTGAAACTGGGAAAAAACCATTTTTATACTATTAATTTATTCTGGTTACTTTATCTTGCTTTTGTTTTAATTGTTACTCCTGGATTCTACAGTTTGTGAAGGAGTAGACGCCTAGAGATAATAACTGATGCAATGGCTTGTAGGGAATGTAGGGAGTGAGGGGAGAGAAGGAGAGTGAGAGGACTTGGGGAACAAGCACTGAAATGGATTGTGATGGTGTACATGGACCTCATTTTAAAAGCGATTTAAAACCATGGAAGTGTATGATTTGTGAATACTAGATCAGGAAAACCATTTATAAAGAATGCTGGCATAAATTGAAAAATGGAGCCAATGTCATCAAACACATGTATAGAAAATTTTCAATGCGATCTTAATTTCCTATGTAAAATCTCCCCAAAGCTCAATAAAATTTACATATTATAAATATATTGCAGATATACATATACACATTACATGTGTATATACATGTCTGTATACACACATATATTTATTTAAAATGAAAAAAACCTTATCTTGATTGAAAGTTTGCTGTGGTAATAACTCTAGCCACAACCAACCCTGGGTTCGCAGCGAGTTATGCTAAGTGAATTAAATGAGAATGCTAACTGAAAGGTCAGTTGTTCAATCCACCAGCCACTCCAGGGTAACCTATTTTCTTAAAAAATTAAAGTTTTGGAAACCCAATTGTTCTGTCCCACAGGGTTGCCAAAAGTTGAAACCAGCTAAATGGTGGTGGGTTTTGTTTGAGGACCCAGCCATTTTGGCTTTCTTGTGATCCTGGAGCAAGTTGGCACTTCTGCCCTAGGGCCTTTCCTTGGCTCTGCCCCTGTCCAGAACAGTGGTTCTCAACCTTTTTCATGCTGCACCCCCCCCCACCCGTAACAAGATTCCTCATGTTGTGGTGACCTCCCAACTGTAAAATCATTTTTGTTGCTACTTCATCACTGTCATTTTGCTACTGTTATGAATTGGGCCATCCTGCTGAAAAGGTGATTAGACCCCTGAATGGGTCACGACTCACAGGTTGAGAACCGCTGTTCTAGACCTTATCACTTTTAGATGAGCATGACTCACTTTATAGGATTGAAAGCATTTGCTGATGTAGATTAAGAACTGCAGCCTTTCGTATGAATTGCCATGCAATGTAAACACAACCTAAATCATGACACTTGGACCGCTATAGAACTTCATAATCAATGGAGAAAAGGGCGAAGTTGCCAAGGATTTTTTTCTGGCTTGGATCCACAATCAATCCTAAGGAACGCAGCAGGCAAAAAACTAAAGGATGGGTCGCATTGGGGCTATCTGCTGCCCAAGACCTCTTTAAAGTGTTGCGGAGCAGAGATTTCACTTGGAGGACTAACGTGTCCCTCCCTCATGCCTTATTATTTGCAGTCGCCTGGTGGTGGCATGATGGTGTAGTGATTGTGCCTTCTTCTGTGACCCAGGAGGTCACTGGTTTCAAACAAGAAGCTGCTCCTTCAGAGAATGATGCTCAGTTGTTGTTGTTTTTATAATTCCTGTACACAATTACAGCCTCGGAAGTTCACAGGGGCAATCTACTGGGACCTAGAGTTATTATGAGTCTGCATCGACTTAATGGCAGTGAGACATTTTATGGTGGCATCTTGGTGGGGCTGCTTACTGCCAGGTCAGCAGTTCAAAACCATCATCTGCTCTGTGGGAGAAAGTGGAGCGTTTCTGTACCTATAAAGTGTCTCAGTCTAGATGATGCGCGGGGGTGGGGGGGCAGGTAGGGGGTGGGAAGTTCTACTCTGTCATATGGGATCACTAGGAGTTGGAAATTGACTTGCTGGAAGTGAGTTTGTTTTTCTTTCCCTTTGGGGCTATATGTATATATATATATATATATATATATATATATATATATATATATATACACACACACCATTGCATAATGAAGCTCAAAGAAGAATCAATGCATTTGAATTATGGTGCTGGCAAAGATTATTGAAAATACCTGGTGTGTTAGTCCAGGTAGACTACAGAAACAAATGCGTAGAAATTCTTATAAGTATAAGAAAGAGGCTTATACAAGAGCAATTGAACAATGACAAAACATCCCAGCCCCGTCCAGTCCGAGGCCAAAAGTCTGGTATTAGCCAGATGTCAGATGCCCATCTATAAAGTCCTCTTGAGACTCACAAGGCACATGTAATGACACCAGGACAATCACAGGTCAGTGGGCGCAGAGTCTTGTGTATCCAGTGGCGGCAGAAGCATCTTAGCACTGGCAGGGGTTTCCCCATAGCTCCTCCAGTTTTGAGGGCTCAGGGCCTATCAGCATGCTGCCATGTGTCTTGTCAGCTGCAATGTGTCTCAGGGAGTGAGCCTTGTGTCTTGTCAGTAGAGCATCTCCAAGGGACTGAGTGGTCAGTCTCTCCCCTCCAAGGGGGAAATACGGCTGGGTTTCACAGAATTCTCAGGAGAAAGCCCGGCCTACGCAGAGGTCTCATCTTCAGATTGACAGGCTAGACCCCACCCCTAATCTCTTAATCCTCAAATTGACACCATATTAGGTGACTTCCACAGCTGGCATGACAGAAGGACAAACAAACGTATCTTGGAAGAAACACAGTCAGAATGCTCATTGGAATCAACGATAGCAAGACTTGGTGATTCATGGGGTCTCATCATGATATCAGGAGAGACCCACCTGGAAGGATACATACTTGGCAAAGGTGGCGGGCAGTTAAAAGGAAGACCCTAGTTGAGGTGGACTGGCAAACAATGGGCTCAAACCTACCAGTGATTATGTGGATGACGCAGGAACAGGCAGTGTTTCATTCTGTTCTGTGCAGGGCTGCTCTGAGCTGGAGTCAACTTGATGGTACCTAACAATGCATTCTGCAGGTATTTGTTAACCCCTTTCCTGGTCACCTCTCATGGATTGGATTGTGTCTTCCTAAAAGGTAAATTGAATTCTGAATATTGGTATCTGTGCAGGTGACTCTATTTGGAAATAAGGTCTTCAAAGTTATCAGGGTGTTAACCAGATCATGCTGGTATAGACCTCTGATAGAGATGTGGATACAGGGGAAGGAGGCCATTGTTGAAAGCCCAGGTACAATTGGAGCTACCAGATGCTGCAAGAGGCACAGAATGGAAGAGAGTCTCCCCTCCCCCCAAGCTTCTGAAAGAATCAACAAGATTGACACACTGGTCTCAGACTTTCATCCTCTAGAACTGCAAGACAATACATTCCTGCTCTTCTAAGCCACCCACTTTATTAGCACTTTGTGACAGCAGCCCTAGAAAATCAATACATCACCCTTTCCAGGAAATCTATACTTCCCCTCATGTAGCATTTCAAACCACTCTCAAGAGCTCACAGTCCCTCTTACCCCGCTCTATTAAATCTTATTTTTCCGTACCACTCATCAGATCTTAACATACTACATAGTTTATATAACTTAAGAAAATTATTGACTGGATATCATTATCAATTTCCTTCGTGTTGATTATGAGTCATAACACCCTCATAAGATAGAGTAGAACTCCCCGTAAGGTTTCCAATGCCATCGTCTTTACACAAGCAGACTGTCACATCTTTTCCTCATAGAACAGTTTGTGGGATCTCACCACTGATCTATCAGTTAGCAGCCAAGTACTTAACCACTACACCACAAGAATCCTTTCTAAAGTATAAATTTTATGGAGGTAGGTATTTTTTTAAATTGGGGGCTCATACAACTGTTATCATAATCCATATATACACCCATTGTATGCCAAGCACCTTTGTATAGTTGTTGCTACCATCATTCTCAAAACATTCGCTTTCTACTTAAGTCCTTGGTATTAACTCCTCACTTTTCCACTCCCCTACTGCCCCTGCTCCATCATGAGACCTTGATAATTTATCAATTATTATTATGTTATATTGTACACTGCCAATGTCTCCCTTCACCCACTTCCCTGTTGTCTGTGTCCCAGGGAGAAGGTTATATAATTGGCTCCCCTTGCTACCCCACCTTCTCTCCACACTCAAAGGAAGGTATTTTTTGGTATAATTTTTCACTAACATGATTACAAATATGTTGTTCTAATCTCTTTAGTAATGCAAAAAAGATCAAGTTTAAAATGGCTTTTCTAATTTTTCTTGTTAGTTCTATTCCTTTAAGTTTTGGAAACAGGTATACCATATAGTGTGTTAGGCAGAGTTCTCTAAAGAAGCAAAACCAGGACACTTATAATATATATATTAAAATCTATAGTATATAGGCAGCACATGGTATTTATATAATATACATAACATACCATATAATTATTTATAGTTATATGTGTTATTAGATATAATTGCAACTTTCTAAAATTATAGCATAAAGATATACTGAAGGATATTATATAGGAATATAATCACGACTTCTTTAGATTCTTAAACATATATCAGGACCTGACTTTAATATGATAAAATAAGGAAGACTGAAACTATAATTTAAGTATTGCCTGCTTTGCTTTAAAGTTGAACAGATTTGAATTACTATTTTTCTGCTTTCTGTCCTGCTTATAGTAGGACAATATATTCAACCTATAGGAAGTTATTTATTGACAAAAATGGTACTGTTACCTCCTCTCTCCATTTATAAGGGTGTTGTTGAGGAATAAACAAATTATGCAGAGGGAAATACTGGCACAGTACTGTCCTGTTGTAGGAGCTTGGCAGTTAATATATCTCCTCCCCTTTACAATATTATCTTTAAACTACAGGATAACTATCTGAGGATGAACTTCCATGTTTGAGTCCATTTAGGGATAAGAGGTTGTCTATTTATATCATGATCGTAAAGGACTCCTGGTGGCACTGTAGGCTAAGTGTTGGCCTGCTCACCGCTAGGCCTGCAAGGTCTGTAGGAGAGAGATGAGCTGGTCTCTTCCCTGTGGTGATTTATAATGTCCAACATCCTATATAGGATTACTCTGTTTTGGAACCAACTAAATAGCAGTTGGGATAGAGTTATAAGAAGCCCTAGTGGCTAATAATAGGCTTATTATAACTACTTGATGTTGTCATGTAGTCATATACTATTCTATATGAGAGGAAAAGAAATCTCAGGGCAGTCTGAAAACCATATACATACATACCAACTAATGCAGGTGGTTCTCTAATAAGACTACTGCAATAACGGAAGAACTGTGATCGCTATGACAGTATCTATGAAGTCAGTCAACTAAAATGTCACCATATGTTGGGTGCCGCGTGGTGTTGTGGTTATGTGCTGGGCTGCTAACCACAAGGTAAGCAGTTCGAAACCATCAGTGGCTCTAAGGCAGGAAGATGAGGCTTTTTGTTCCTATAAGTTTTAGAGTTTTGGAAACCTCCAGTGGCCATCCTCTCCTGTCCTGTAGGGTTGCTGTGAGTCCGTATGAAGGTGTTGGATCAGGTTGACTAGAACACAAATGCAGGAACACTCACGGATGTGTTAGACAGAGCTTCATATCAAGGAGGAATTAGAGAAGGTCATGCCCCCAGGGAGGCATCCTCAGGCTGTGACCAGATTGAAAGGCTAGACCCCACCCCTTCACTCTGAATATCTTCAAGTCAACAAGAGATTATGTAATTACCATAACAGGATTGCATCGTCGTGATGGCTGAGCTTTCAGAAAGAGCAGTATCTGAGGTCTTACAGGCTGGTCTTCAAACAAGTTGGTCTCTACATCCATATGGATAAAGCACACCAGTCTTTGTGATCTAAGGATTGTAAATAATTAAATCCAAATTAAAGGAGATAATAGTGACCAATCTTAGATTGTGAACATTCAGTCTACAGAAGGAAAAAGTGACCACGGGAGCCTAATAATCATTTGGAAGGACCCCACACAGATGGAGCCTCCTTTGAGTCAGACAGAGTATTGTAATGTCAATTATGGCAGATTGTCTAAGATTAAAATGTAGCATTTTATCATTTGAACTCTCTTTTATACCACTTTAAAGTTATTTGTTTTTAATATTTTTTTATTTCTTTGTCATTAAAGTTTTTCTACAATCAATTTAGACATTACTGTTGCTTTGTGGTTCTTATTTGTTTGCTTCTTTGTGTTTTATATGATTTTCTGTATATGAAATTCAGAACAAATAAATTTATCGAGACAGTGACTAGATTGATAATTTGAAATGGGCATAGCAGGGGAGGGAGCTAACAATGAGTATGAAAAGAAAAATATTCTGAAATTGATTGTCTTGATGATTACACAAATCACCTTAGTATGACTTTGCAATTAAATTGTATGATAGGTGAAGTATACTCCAAGACAACTACTTTTTAAAATATTCACTCTATTTATGTTGAGAACAAGAACAATTCTTTTTCAAAGAGAAATGGGTATTGTGTTCCTAAGTTTTAAAATACACATATTAAGGAGTAAAACAACTGGCCAAATATATAATATAAATTAAATTATGATATAATATTGATGCAAATATAGAAAACTTCATTACTGAAATAACCTAAACTCACTGCCATTGACTCCATTTTGACTTTTAGCAATTTTATGGATTTTGGATATTATAAATCTCTACAGGAACAAAAAGACATATGTTTTTCCTTAGAGTAGCTAAGTGAATTTAAACCAATGATCTGTGGTGAAGATTTACAGTCTCTGAAATGCAAAGGGGCAGTTCAACTCTACCCTAACTGCTTGCTTTGAGTCTGAATTGACTTGAGCAGTGGGCTTTTGGTAATAAAGTTACATGTTTTATATCTTTATTTTTCCTAATATATGTATTTTTAATCTCAGAAATACAACACTTGACTTCCTTTAAAAAGAATTTGTTCTTATTCTTAAAAGAAACATACCATTTTCCTTTACTTCTTAAATGCTTCCTCATTTCCCGCTCCCAGTATCATGATCCAATTCTAACTTATAAATCAGGCTAGGTCTGAAGATATACACTGGAACAAATAGGAACTGGAATCACAGGGAATCCAGGAAAGATGAACCCCTCAGGACCAGTGGTGAGAATGGCAATACTGGAAGGGCGGAGGGAGAGGATCAAAAGGGAGAACTGATTACAAGAATCTACATATAACTTCCTCTCTGGGGGGATGGACAACAGAAAAATGGGTGAAGGGAGATGTTGGACAGTGTAAGATATGACAAAATAATTCTTTATTAATTATTAAGGGTTCATGAGGGTGGGGTAGAGGATGAGGGGAAAATGAGGCGCTGATACCAAGGATTTAAGTAGAAAGCAAATGTCTTGAGAATGATGATCACAACAAATGTACAAATGTGCTTGACACAAAGGATGTAGGTATGGATAGCAGTAAGTGTTGTATGAGCTGCCAGTAAAGTGATTAAAAAATAAATATCAAGAATACTAGGTCAACTAGGATAAGCTCAGGCATAATGATGGCTTTTTCTGTTTTGCATAGGCTTGCTATGAATCAGAACCAACTTGAGCTCACCTAAAGACAACAACAGTTGATCATAGTCTTCTCCTTATTTTAGTAAATCTTGTTATGTAATCAGCAGCGTATATTTCCTATGTATATAGGTTTCAAACTGTCCTGAGTTTTCTTTTATGTCATTCAAGTCCTATAGGCTTACAACATCTCTACGCAGTATTAGTAAGTATGCTAGTCATACAAGTGTAGATCCTGACTCATGAATGAATGAGCCTACTGATAAATGAAGCTTCTACTACTTCATATCACCTAAGCTTTCAGATTTTTTTTTTCAGTGATGAGTACTGGTTTGGCGGGAAGTAACTTGATTAAGTACATTCAAAAGCTGCTTTCTAAATGTAAAATCCATAACTGAGGCCAAATTTCCTAAATATAAAGACACCTAGTGTTTTAAAATGGGCTACCTCATTCATTATCTGAAAGTTAGATAGTGATGTTCAAAGTAAACTGTTTTCAACTCATGAAAACAAAACTAAACTGAAATGTAAGGGTTACCAAATTAGTATAGAATCTCCTTAACATTATCTTTGAAGCGGATCATCTAGTCATAACCTTGACCTATTTCAGGGTCTTGCTTCATATATTAATAGATTTTCCTTAGCAATAATTTTTTGAATATTTTTCTTCTTGCCCAATAACTGTATCTAAGTATTATGCACTAGAATACCACAATCTGCCTCATTCAAACCAAGGTTTGTGTGTGTATTTGTTTTATTTCTATTAAATTCTAAAACTCAATAGTTCTCCCTCATGGTGTAACAATCACAGGTAACCTTTAGCCAAAAGACAGCCAGGGTTTTGGCTAGCATGGTACCTTTAAGATTCGTTCTATTTTCTCCTAGAAAAGGTTGTGTTTTACATTCCTAGAATAATCTCTTGTAAGCATTGTAAGGTTTAGATGACTCAAGGCACGCAAATAAGAGAATAGTCCTGATGACGGAAACATATTTCCTATTAGGATATTTAAATACTATAGGGTTTTTCCCCCTCTGAAATTCTTAGCTCTAGTTCCCCAAGCCTTGAGGTTTCTATAAACAACTCAGTACTCTTAAGAACTCCCAGAAGTCCAGTTCCTTGTGGTTCTATATGATAATATTTTTTTCTTGTTTAAGATTAAATGTATTGGATTGAATACATTGAATTGTCTATAAGGCAGAGTTGTCTGTTTTAGGATGATATAACTGATTATATCACTGAATAGAATAACTGCATTATTTCTCAATTGACTATCAATTATATACTTCTTTAAGAATACCAGTGGACCAATAATATCTAAGGCATAGTAATATTAATTTGATCAGTTTTATAGTTATCCAGTATTTATAGAAAATTGATACTATGAGGGGTATTGTATTGACATGGTAAAGGTGAGTGACATTTTACAGTTTCATATTTTCATATGGAAGAACATATAAACCTGATAAATGATGGAATCTTTTGCAGATAAAATTAGTTTTTGTTTTGCCATGATGCAGATCATCCTACTATAGAAAATGCCCCCAATAGATGCAATTCTCTCATTGCTTGTGAAGTGTCCATTTGTTTCTCATTGACTAGAAGCCAAATACTTGAAGAACAGGAATCATGCAATTCTTCTGTTTTCCTCAAATGCCTAACAGAAGTGTCAGACAAAGTGTAGAAAATGAATAAATATGTGTTGACTGATATAAAATAATTCACGTAAATTGTGTGGATGTTTAATGACTTGAGCCGATGAAACATCTGCAAAGCTGGATTTATATTTGCACAGATTCAGTCACTGTCTATACATACTATTAAAATGAGAAAGGAACCTTTATCTTAACTAAATAATTACTAACTTTACAGTGAATTATAATGGTTATTATCAAGTCTTTGAAAAAAATTATTTGGAGAAAGTCTGAATCAGGGATCATTTCCTATCCCAAAATTGTGTTTTCTGTTTTAGAAAGTCAAAAACACGAAAGGGAAATGCTTCAGAATAGAGCAGACACACAAACAGACATGATATTTAAAAGTCCAGTGATATTATTTTTAGACAATGACATTGAAAAAAACCCAGAATAGCCATTGTATGGTTAAACAGATAGAGAGTGTGCATAAAGATGACACAGGATGAAATAATTTTATATCTTTTGACAGCTAGCTAACAGTGAGGCGGAGAAACAGGAAGGTCTTCTCTGAAGCAGGCATTGATAGAACTGGCATTAAGTACAGATCAACAGTGATTCACTTTCTGAGCCAATTTTCTATTCTTGTGTAGACACAGAAAACATACAGTGATGGATGCAACATCTGCTGGCTTGCTTTTAATGTTCCAAGCTAGAATGGGTTTTCGGTCTGAGAAACGGGGCTTAAGAAAATAAATAAGGAGAAAAATGCCGCACATAATTAAGAAGGAAAATATTTATGTAAAAAAGATCTTCACAAGAAATACTGTAACCTCATAACTGAAAAATTGGTTGACAAGCAGTTTGATGTTATAGCTGAAGGAGACAGACTTGAGATTCCGGGTTTAATTTTTCCATACAGTGACAATGAGATGCAGTAGTAATTTAATAAAGTTAGGCTACAGAGAAGGGGAAATTTTTTTGTCATATAGATCTCTGCTGCATACTAATTTATCTAAAGAAAGTGGCATTGAAGAAAAGGAGGGTAATAGACCATCTGTGTAGGGTGGGGAGGATCCCGTAGAATATAGTGGTCATAAGGAGGTATTGGAAAACTGAACAGAGATGCTCCCCAATACAAAAGTCCATTAGAATTTAACATCAAACAACAAGTTTTACATGAGAAATAAGAGCTTAGAAGCTGGAGAGTGTGATTATTTGGAGCCTATTAGGAAGCCAAGAAGGTTGCAGTCAGGTAAGTTGGACTGGTAAGCATAAGGGTGGCAGTTCAAACTCTCCAGTTGTTCAGAGGGAGAAAAATGAGGGTGTCAATTTCCAGAAAGATAGACAGCCTGAGAAACCCTGTAGAGGGGAGTGATGAGTCAGAATTAGCTGGATGGCACTGGAAATAAAAAAACCAAAGGGGATCCGTGCCCATTTCAGGAATGTGCCCAATCAATTATAAAATTACAAATTAATTGTAATTTTTATACATTCATTTACTCATTATACATTTATTATGTCCCTCTAAAAGAATATATTAAATACTTTTATTGGGGTCTTATACAGCTATTATCACAATCCATATATTTATTTACTGTGTCAAGCACATTTGTAGATATGTTGCCATCATCAATTTCAAAGCATTTTTCCCTACTTGAGCTCTTGATATCAGCTCCTCATTTTCCCCACCACCACCATCTTCCCTCCCTTATGAACCCTTGATACATTATAGATTATTATTTTCATATCTTACATCATCTTCTGTCTCCCTTCTCCCACTTTTCTGTTATTTATCCCCCTGAGAAAGGTTTATATGTCCATCCTTGGTATCTCCCCACCCCCCCCCACACTTTCTTTCCCCTTATCTTCCTGGAATCTCTGTTATCATTATTGGTCCTCAGGGGTTTATCTGTCCTGGATTCCCTGTGTTGTGGGCTCTTATCTGTAGCAGTGGATATGTTCTGGTCTAGTCAGATTTACAAGGTAGAACTGAGGTAATGAGAGTCAGGGTGGGGTGGAGGAAGCATTAAAGAACTAAAGGAAAGTTGTAGGTTTCATGCACCCCGATTGACTCATCTCTTCCCTGTGACCCTTCTGTTAGGGGATGTCCAATTGCCTAGAGATGGGTTTTGTGTCTCCATTCTGTGTCTCCCCCCCCCCCCCAATTCACATTGGTATGATTTTGTTTAGCTCTTAGATGCCTGATACCTGATCCTGTCAATACCTCATGATTACACAGGCTGGTGTGCTTCTTCTATGTTGGCTTTGCTACTTCTCAACTAGATGACCTCTTGTTTATCTTCAAGTTTTTAAGACCCCAGCTTCTATATATTTTGATAGCCGGGCACTGTAACATTTGTTTATGCATCCCTTTTGTCTTTAGCAATGGTGTCTGGATGGTGAGCATCACAGAATGCCAGATTATTGAAACAAAGGGTTCTTTTGTTGAGGGAGTTGCTATTTGAGTCAAGCCCCAATGGTCTGATGACTTTCTTAAGGTGTACCACATATCCTGAAAATGTAAATCCCTTTACATGTAGTAGAGTACATTATAGGCATTGTGAGAAAAGCAGTGTTGCTTGTAAATGGAATTGAACTGAGAATTTGCTCAAAAACTTTGTTGCTGTTGGATGTCTTATTAGACTGGCTTTCTAAAATATAGCTTTTCTTTCTCTGTTCCTAATGGAATTCTTATTAATTGGCTCAGTTGCTCCAGAGCATAAACCTGGTTTACAGTTAACTGAAATTCTTTTGGGGGAAAGCATAGAGACATGAAAATATTGCCCCAAGAAGTATATAGACCTAGATGAGAAGTATGTCAAGAAAGAGTACCTTCACATTTTGATAGTTCTATATAATCATAGTCTCTATGATTTTGTAGTAGTACTTTACTTACCCTCAGACCAAAAGCACTCATTTTGTATGGTTCTGACGTGCATGAATTCCACCTGCCACCGTTGAGTTAATAACAGTCACAAAGAAATCATTCACATTTCAGTTATCATTATTCACTTATTGAATAACAAAAATAAAATAAAATCCACTGCCATCAAATCAATTCCAACTCACAGTGTTAATAGAGGAAAATATTGCTTATTGACTGAATAAAACAATACACTTGCTGCTGTTATGTGTCATCAAGTCAGATCTATCGAGACTCAATGCATAACAGAATGAAAACTGCCCTGTGCTGTTCCATCTTCACATTTTTTTCCTATGTTTGATCTCATTGCTAAAGCCATGGCATCAATCCATCACCTGGGCACCTTCTCTTCATGACTGCCCCTCTACCCAAAGTGATGTCCTTCACCAGGGACTGATCTCTCCTGATAACATGTCCAAAATATATTAAGACAAAGTTTCTTCATCCTTGCCTCTACCTTGTACTTCTTCCAAGACAGACTCACTTGTATCTTTAAAAGTCTATTGTATTTTTAATATTCTTTGCCAGTACCACGATTCCAATATACTGATGCTTCTTCAGGGTTTTTTATTCTATGTCTAACTTTCACATGAATATGAGGCGACTAACAATACCATGAGTTTGGTCAAGCACACCCTAATCCTCAAAGTAATGTATTTGATTTTCAAAACTTTATAGAGGTCTATAGATTTACCCAATGCAATGCATCCAAGAGCACTGAGTGTGGATCTTAGGAAGATGGAATCCTTGACGACTTTAATCATTTCTCTATTTATGGTGGTGTTGCCTATTGGTCCAGTTGTGAGGAATTTGGTCTTTCTTACATTGAGTTGTAATCTCATTTGACAGTTGCCTTGCAAACTTAAATCCTTTACCTTCAACAGCAAGTTCTTCAAGTCTTCTTCACTTTCAACCAGCAAGATTGTATCATCTGCATATCATACATTGTTAATAAGTTTTCTCAATCCTCATGCCACATTCTTCTGCATATAATCTTGCTTCTCAGAATGTTTGCTCATATTTAAGATTGAATAATTACAGTGAGAGGACACAACCCTGGCACAAGTTTTCCTGATTTCAAACATGCAGTATTTCCTTGTTTTGTTCTCACACCTGTCTCTTGATTTATATAAAAGTTTCTCCTGAACACTATGAAGTATTCTGGAATTCCCATTATTCTCAAGGAAATCCATAGTTTTCTTTAATGAACCACACAGTTGGATGCTTTGGCATAATCAATAAAACACAAGCAAACATCTTTTTGGTATTTCCTGTTTTGAGCCAAGATCCATCAGACATCAGCAATTATTTCCCTTGTTCCAGTCCTCTTCTGGATCCAGGTAGAACCTCTGGCAAGTCCCTGTCTATGTGCCGCAGTAACCATTGCTGCTGTAACAGTTGGACAATGTTCAGCCAAAAGTTTACTTGCATGTGATATCAATGATATTATTCTGTAATTTGACCACTCTGTTTTGTCACTTTTCTTTGAACCAGTTACAAAAAACAGAGCTCCCACCAGGGCCACAAAACAAAAACAAAAACTAGAGCTCCTCTAGTCAGTTGGCCAAGCAGCTGTCTTCCAGATTTCCTGGCAGAGATGAATGAGTGCTTCCAGTGCCTTGTCAGCCTGCTGAAGCATTTCAATTAGTATTCCATCAATTCCTGGAATGTTTATTTTGGCTAAGGCTTTCAGTGGGGCTCGTACTTCTTTCTTTAACACAATTAGCTCTTGCTCATATGCTACATCTTGTAATGGTGGGATGTTGACTAGTTCTCTTTTTGTACATTGTCTATGTATTCTTCACATCCCCCCCCCCAAAAAAAAAACATTTTATAGGCAACTGAAAAAATATATTGTGTGTTTTCAGAATTCAATCACATCAAGGGGCTATTGTAAAGTTGCCTCCACAGTCCATCCCAAAACACCCTCCTCCTTCTTTAATTCTTTGGTATCAGTTCTCTTTTATTATTTCTTCCCCACTGTATCTCCCATGAACCCTTATGGGGGTTCCTGTCTCTTGCTGTCTCTATAGGTTTATCATTCTTGGGTTTCCTATACTGAAGAACAAAAAAATACATTCTTATGACATCACTAAATATTTTTGCCTATAGTACCATTCAAGATCACAGCTCAAAGATTGAATTTTTTTCTTGAGTTCTTTCCACTTAAGATGTGTTGAGCATGTCTTCCCTTTTGGTTTTATGAATCTTGGTTTTCGTAAATTTCATTATAATATGTGTTCTCAAGATGCACTTTGAAATTCTCCACCCAGCCTTTTGATTTCATCATTTCTTCCATTTGCTTCAGTTATTTTACAATTAACAGCAAGTTTCAGAGCCTCTTCTGACATCCACTTTCCTTTCTCCTGTCCTTTTGGAAATAGTTTTATTGAACAGAGGAAAGAACTGTGAGGCAAAGGGCATTTATACAGGTCTAAACACAGGCATGTACATAGATAAATATATTTATACATGACTATGGGGAAATAGATCTATGTGCATATGCTTTTAGGGTTAGTATTAAGGCAGCAGGTTGACAGTGCACCTCCACTCAAGTACTTCCTCAATGCAAGAACACTTTTTTTCTATTAAATTGGCATTCCATGATACTCACCTTCCCAACACCATCACTGAAGACAAATGTGTGCATAAGCAAAAGTGGTGAAGAAAGCTGATGGTGCCCGGCTATTAAAAGATATAACATCTGGGATCTTAAAGGCTTGAAACTAAATAAGCAACCATCTAGCTGAGAAGCAACAAAAACCCACATGGTAGAAGCACACCAACCTGTGTGGCCACAGGTGTTGAAGAGATCTGTTATAAGGCATCAAAGAACTAAAAATCATATCATTGCATGACCACCTTCCTGATATGATTGCTGAGGACAAATGTGTGCGTAAGCAAATGTGGTGAACAAAGCTGATGGTGGCCAGCTATAAAAAGATACAGCATCTGGGGTCTTAAAGGCTTGAAGATAAAAAAGCAGCCATCTAGCTCAGAAGCAAGAAAACCCACATGCAGGAAGCACACCAGCTTGTGTGACCACGAGATTTCAAATGGATTAGGTATCAGACATCAAAGAAGTAAAAATTATAACATTATAAATGGGGGGGGGGATACAGAATGGGGACCCAAAGCCTATCTCTAGGTAAAGCAATATACCCTTACAGAAGGGTCACAGGGAGGAGACAAGCCAGTCAAGGAACAGTGTCGCAACAATGAAATATGCAACTGTCCTCAAATTCTTAAATGCTCCCTTCGCTGCACTATCATGATCTCAATTCTACCTTATAAATTTGGCTAGACCAGAGGATGTACACTGGTACAGATAGGAACTGGAAACATGGGGAATCAGGATAAATAATCCCTTCAGGACAAGTGGTGAGAGTGGAGATGCTGGGAGGGTGGAGGAAAAGTCGAGTAGAGTGGGGAACCAATTACAAAGATCTATGTATAGCCTCCTCCCTGGGGTGAGGACAACAGGGAAGTGGGTGAAGGGAGACATCAGACAGTGAACAATATGACAAAATAATAATAATTTGTAAATTATCAAGGGCTCATGAACAAGGGGGTAGCAGGGAGGGAGGGGAAATGTGAGGAGCTCATACCAAGGCTTGAGTCGAAAGAAAATGTTTTGAGAATGATGACGGCAACAAATGTACAAACGTGCTTTGGATACAATAGATGTATGTATTGATTGTAATAAACATTGGATGAGCTCCCAATAAAATAGTTTTATTGATTCAAAATTCACATATCATATTCTTTGATAGCTGTTTCTTTTAAAAAGGTTTGCAGATACATCACCACAATCAGTTCTAATGCACCCTCCTCCTTCCCATATTCTTTATTTGCTACACAATTCTCCTTTATGCCACCTCCCTGATAAGCAATTCCTTTACTTATTGTCTCTGTGAATCTCTTGTGGTAGTTACATCATTTTCATGTAAATTTTAAAGATATTAAGTAGGAGTGTAGTTTATCCTTTCAATCAGGTCATAGCTTTATGACCTAGTGGGTGTGGTCTTCTCATAAGGAGGATCCTGAGAACTCTCTCTCTCTCTCTCTCTCTCTCTCTCTCTTTCTGCCTTCACCTTCCGGCTAAGGAGTCACTTAGAGCTGTCAGAGCCACAGCATTGGGTCCACAGGATTTTCACCCACATTTCAATGATGCTGCTGTGCTTTACATTATTGCACGTAGTCTTATGAGTCTGAAGAGGGAGTTATGGACTAGTATCAGACTTATGGTCTTGAGTTGGACTGCGAAGTTTTATTGATGCACAATTACTCTTTAATATAAAACTCTTCTGTACACATATGTGAGTGCCACTGAATTTATTTCTTTAGCTTACCCAGTCTAATACACTGCTCTTTCTGTGTTTCACAAACTAGAAAAAAGAGCAGAAACAAGAACAAAACAGTAAAGTAATAAAAAGGTGGGGGACACAAGCAATATTTAGATAAGCCAGAGAAAATGTTTCTGTTTTGGAAAAGGTGAAAGATATGTAAACCTAGAACATATTCAGGTTTGGTGAAGATGGAATTTAACTAACCATGTAACATACTATACTGTAATTCAGGGGTCCTCAAACTATGGCCCATGGGCCACATGTGGCCCACTGAGGACATTTATTTGGCCTGCCAGATGTTTTTTGCTGTTACTGCTGTCCTGTTTAGCAGCTGACTCATCCTGGACCCGCAGTGAATTTATCCAAAAAAAATTTTTTTTAACTATAGTCTGGCCCTCCAATGGTCTGAGGGACAGTTTAAAATGTTTGAGGATACACTGTGTAATCTCATCCACCACAATCTAGTTTGTAATAATCGCTGTCTGACATTATAGCTGTGTGCCTCCCTCAATGATAACCAGAGGTGATCTGCCAGTGGTTTGATCCTAAGAGGTACTCTGCAGGTGGATTGGGGATTCTAACTATCTACCCTAGTCTTCTCTAACTTATGTATTCACTTTTTAAGCCCTTCATCATATTTGGATTTTTTAAATTTGGCATCTTTGGATCACACAGGCTGGTCTGCTTCTTCCATGTGGGGTTATCTTAAGTGGCTGCTTGTATGGATTCAAGCTTCTAAGACCCCAGGCATGATTCCAGTTGATAACGAGGCACCATCTGTTTTCCTCCCCATATTTTGTTGCTAACACCCATGTATTCAGTGATAATTTCATAAAGGTGAATATCACAAAGGGTCATGTCAGAAGAGCTAACTACTCTTGGGTTGGGGATAGAATTAAGTGGAAGCCCAGAACCCATCTTTTTGTCCTTGGACTATGTACAACCCTGGTCAACTTATCATTTTATAGTAAAAAAAATTACCTATCATCCCTCTTGGGTATAAGATGATTCCACTAAATGCAAATTATTTATCCAATGCTATAGAATTTAAGATACTATTGAGAAAAGAGGTTATGCAATTATAGTCCAACTGTGACCTATAATTCATGACTTTTTACTTTTTACCAATTGACTTATTTGATGATAAAATTCTGTTTACATTGACTATGAGGGTTCGAGTTAGGGAAAATTTTCCTGCAACTTTCTTTATAAGAGTTGATTTTTTTTAATGGTCATTTTGGGCTGAGCCCCGGTGGTGTAGTGGTTGTGTGCAGGACTGCAGCCCACAGGTTGATGGTTCAAATCCAGCAGCAACTCTCCAGGAGCAAGGCTGGGTTTCCTACTCCCACCAGGGCAGTGATGTCCCCCCAAAGAAAGGTCATTTTATTGGGGGCTCATACAACTCTGATCACAATCCATGTATCCATCCATTATATGCCAGGCACATTTGTGCATTTGTTCTCATCATTCTCAAAACATTTTCTTTCTACTTAAGTCCTTGGCATTAGCTCCTCATTTTCCCCTCCCTCACTGAACTCCCCTCCCTCACAAATCCTTGATAATTTATAAATTATTATTTTTTCATATCATACTCTATTCAATGTCTCCCTTCACCCACTTCCATGTTTTCCATACCCCAAGGAGAAGGTTATATGTAAATCCTTATAGTAGTTTCCACTGTTAATCCTGTTGCACATAAAATAGCATTTATAGGACTCTTCAGAGATGCTGGGACCCACGTCATAAATTTGTTCCTTATGGTTGTGGTAAAGGGTAGGTCTTCAGGACACCCACTTTTAGGGGTCTATGGGAATGTCCTGATAGATCTATTCCAACAAACTAATTTCCTTAAGCTTTTCGATGCCTTCTTCTACAGTATACCAAGGTAGGACAGCAACCTCAAGTTGCCCTAATCTAGGCCACCTGGCAGCCATGCTTTAGTGAACCAATCAATTAAGGGCTTAGATACTCTCTTAGCCTCTCTCCCTGAGACATTCATAGAAGTATCTGTGCTTATGGGTCCCATATCCAGAAACTCAGACTGCTCCAGTGTCCTACACCCTTAGTAACCATTCTCAGGATCATTTCCCAAGATTCCACTTTTACATATTTGAAAACTCGAGCAGATCTTTGTGAGTATGGCATGCTACTTCTTGGGTAATCATCTCAACCTCACCTTTAGAAGCTTTCTGAGCCTTAATTTTAGTTACAGACCCAGAAGAAATAATGGGTGGTGAGGGTTCTTTCAGTAATATCTTATAAGGCATCTCCCTCAGGCAATGTTACTGATGAAGTCCTATGTGGCATTTCAACTTGAAGAGTTTGGCTAATCTGCTCCAGTGTGGGTTTTTTAATTGATAGAAGATTGACTGAGATGGTTCATTTGGTTCTATGGGATCATTATCCTCATCTTTCAGATCATCAACCCATATGTTCCCATCCCATGTTTCAGGGTCCCAACTTTTACCTATCAATACCCTCACTTTGGTATCAGACTGCTCTAGATTTGTAATTCAGCTGATGTTGTAATTCAGCCACTCGCATAATGAGACTCAGGACCTAGTTCTCAGCAATGACAATTCATTACTAGAGGAGGAGGCTCCCCTTTGTAGCACAGACAGAAACTCTTTAATCTATTCTGAGGCTCTGAGACTGCCCTCTCCTTAATCACAGTTTCCATTGTAAGAAGGACGAGTCAACTAACTTCCTTATACTTGATATCCTGACAAAACTGCTGGAAAATATCAAACATATGATCATCCAGAGTCTCTCCTCTAACTAGCATCACATTTATCAGTGGTGATATTGTGGATATTAGCTTTGCTATTTCACACAATGGATTTCTAAGAGTGGGGAATTTATCCATGCCTTCGGGCATAGAAATAGTATTATTAGTGCTGTTAAGACTGATCCAGCTGGAGAGTCAATTTAAGAAGCCCATATTTATGATTTTATTTCTCTAGAATCGCTCTCAGTAGCAATTATGTTAGGGTTCTCCACAGAAACAAAACCACAACACCATTAACTATATACCTATATATGTAGATATATAACATAAAAAACAGTTAATTATTCTATAAGGCCATAGATGGCTCAGTGGAACTCACTTCCATGAGAAAGCCATGAAACACTGGCAGTCCTTCATGACTTGAGGGCCCCCAGGTAGTCCTTGGTAGAGCAATTCAGGCAATCTGATCACAGGCAGCAAACAGCAAAGCAGGTAGTTCACTATCAGTCAGCCAGATGACAGGGTCCAACAGGACCAGCTCAGGAGATGTATTTTCAGTAGTTTGGTGAAGCAGGTCTTGAAGGAACCTCACCTTAGGGTGACACAGTCCACGGATTAGGTGTCCCACAGGTAGTGTAGCTTGCAAATTGAGGCACAGAACAAGCAAGGCAGCCACACACTGGTCTGATGGTCCAAAAGCAAGAGGGATAAAGGCGAGGCTCATTCATCCATTTATCACTCCACCCTTCAATTAATCCCACATGTTTTCATCGGCTGTATTGGCGCAATAAACTTTAACAATCTCAACTCAAAGTGATGTACTGGGCAGCAGTGAATCCAAAGAAATGGAGAAAAGATTTTGAGACATACATAGAGAAAATAGTTTCCATTGGAAAGACACAAAGATTAAAAAGAAATGCAGAAACCTTTTAATTAATGTGAACTTTCAATAACATGAGAGTCAAAATGCTTAAGCTTACCAAAAACCACTCATAATGTATGTCGTTGACTTGGTTTGCCTTAACAGCATAGCAGACCTTAAGAACCTTTACCTTGGGGACAGACACTGGGGGAGAGGGCAAGGGGAGACATCAAGCAGTGTGAGTTATGACAAAATAATAATTTATAGGGTATTGAGAGATGTGGGAAAGTTGGGAGCAAGGATGAAGGGGAAAGGAGGGGGATCTGATGTCAGGTGCTTGGATGGAAAGGTGAAGGTTCAGAGAACAATGACAGTTGCAGGCATGTGAAGAAGTGTGGCACAATATATGTATTTATGTATTATAAGAAATGATGTATGAGTCCCCAATAAAATGATTTAAAAAGAACCTTTTCAATTTCAAATTTTCTCCATAAATGTTTTGAATTCTCAAACAAAGTTTAATTGACATTTCAAGAGTCATTTTGATTATACTACTCAAATAAGAGCCAGAGGAACAAAGATGACTTTATACAACTTATAGGAATCTACTTAGTAATGTAACTTAGTAAATTTTGATAACATTCTGCTGCAGTGAATTCCTTAAATTGCTCTGCACAGTAGTGCTTGCCAGTTAAAATGACTATGCAAACTGAGATAATATAAAGCAATCTTAACAATCATTGGGGAAGTAGCCATGCGACCTTTAATTTTTCTTGTCACAATAGTTAGACTTTAAATGAAGAAAACTGAGTAGATCTAATATGTATTTGGGGTACCATAACTTAAAACATTTGAAATGCTGAGGATAAAAGTGTTTTACTTCTGAAAAGACACTTAACTGAGCAGTATGAGTAGTGCTTGTCTTCTTTTCACTGAATAACTTGGGCCATATCCTGAGAATTTTTTTCTCAGTAAATGCATAGATCCACTTCTTAAATTTTTTTCCACCACGTTTCCAATGTTGCGAGTCATCTTTGAGGATTGTTTAATGTGTTTTGGGGGGGTTAGAATCAATTATTCCCGGACATCTTCATCTTTTTCATGGTAACCACTTTCCACATTCTGTTCATGAGTTCACCTTCACCTAAGTTGTCCCTGCTGATTTCTTAGAGGGTGACAGCATACATTTTCTCAGAGTCAAGTGTTTCTTCTGTCACTCTATGAAGTGCTCAATTAATATTTTACTCCCCCCCACTGCATTGTCATCCTTGATTTACAATCCCATGTTTACAATACTCACTTTTGTAAAATGTCATAAGGATTTATTGGTCAGAGCAAACAGCACCACAACTATACATTCTTCTTGTCTGTGACTGCACTTAATAACATATTCATGAATAACAATAGCTAACAGACTTTGAAAGAAAGATACAGTCGGTCTCATATCATAATGCACATAAACTGCTTAAAGAACTTGGGGCAGAATACTGTCATGTATCATGCCAGAGAACGGATCCCTTGGGTAAAGGGTACTTCAGATGTGACTAAGGAGAAGCTTATTTCTTGGGATGGGGTGGATGCTGGTGACGTGAGTTAGATAAAATCTGCAGGAGTGGAGTTTTCAGGATCTTCATTTGCGGATGGAGCATGATTCCAGGTAAGCAAAAACAGCTTCAAAATTTTGCTAGTGATCAAGACTTAGGATGCATGAAGTGTGACAATAGGAAAATCACAAGTAGTTAAAATTGATGGAACACATAAGCACAATAAACACATAAACACAATATTATAGGCATTAGGGACCTGAAATGGCTTTGTATTGGCTACTTTGAAGCAGAAAAATATGATTTACTATACCTGGAATAATAAAACCAAAAAGAATCTCATGGCATTAATTGTCAAAAAGGACATTAAAAAATGAATGTTGAAATGCAATCCTATATCTGATAGGATTATATATATCTACCTTCAAGGAAATCCCATCCATTCAGTTATTCCAATTTATGTACTAGCCAATAAAGCTAGTGAAGAAATTGAGTTCTCTCAATGACTATAGTCTGAAATCAATCATATATGCAATCAAGATGCATTGATAATTATTGATGATTGAAATGCAAAAGTTGAAAACAAAGATGGAGGAACAGTAGTTGGAAATATGTCCTTTGGGTAGAACCAATTTAGATATCACATGATAGAATTTTGAAAAACCAACCACTTGTTTCTAGATGATATCTTTTTTAAAAATCATTTTATTGGGGGCTCATACATCGTTTTTCACAATACATAAATAAACATACTATGTCAAGAACCCTCACATGTCCACTGCTATTATTGTTCTCCAATTGTCCGCCTTTTCTCTTGAGCCCCTAGTATTGCCTTTTCCATCCCTTCCCCTGTTCCCCTGCTCTCTCCTCCCCACCAACCCTCAATACTTTATACATTGTTATTGTTCTGTCATATCTTACACTGCCCAAGCTCTCCCCCAACCTACTCCTTTGATGCCCATCCTTCAAATAGGAGCTTATGTGTATATCCTTGCAGTTGGTTCCATCTCTCCACCCCACCTTCTCTCTACCCTTCCAGCATCTCCAATCTAACCATTGGCCCAAAGGGACTCATCCATCTTGGTTTCCCCATATCTCCAGTTCCCCTCTATACTAGTGTACATTCTCCAGTCCATCTGCCTTTGTAAGGTAGAGTTGGGACCATGAAGGTTGGGGAAAAAAAACACATATCACTGTGTGCACACATCCCCGAGGTGCCCACTGAGGACATGTGGGAGCATGAGCAAGAGTGGTGAAGAAAGCTGGTGGTGCCCAGCTATCAAAAGATATAGTATCCGGGATCTTAAAGTCTTGAGCATAAACAAGCAGCCATCTAGCTTAGGAGCAACAAAACCCACCATAAAAGAAGCTCACTTGCCTGTGCGATCATGAGTTGCTGAAACAATCATGTATCAGGCATCAAAGAACAAAAATCAAAATCAATAGACCAATTGACTCTCGATATCGCTGAAGACAAATGGATACAGAGGCAAACATAGTAGAAGAAATGATGGTGCTCAGCTACCAAATGATTGAATGCCTGGAGTCTCAAAGACTTGAAAATAATCGAATCACCATTCAGTGCAGAAATAGCAAAGCCCACATGGAAGAAGCACACTAGCATGCATGACCAAGAGGGGCTGAAGGGAGCAGATATCGAGCACGAAAGAATAAGAATCACATCACTTCAAAGGAGGGGGAGAGCAGGGTGGGGACCTAAGGCCCAATGGAGGGTGATTGGTCACCCTTTTACAGGGGAGTCACGAGGAGGAGACAGACCAGTCAAGTTGCAGTGAGGCAGTGATGATGCATACATGTTTCCTCTAGTCCCTGAAGCCTTCCTCCCCACCCCCTGCAACCATCATGATCCCAACTCTGCCTTACAGATGATATCTTTTTTAATAACACAAAGGACTTGGACATGGACTTCTCCAGATGATAGACATAGAAATAAAATTGATTACATTTGTGGGAAGAAATAATGGAGAAGCTCAATATCAGCAGCTAAAACCAGATGCCTGTGGGTTTTCAAACCTGAAATTCATTAAGGAGTAGAAAACCTGATTTTCCCTCTCACAAAGCTACTCATGATTTTTAACTGCTAACCTTCAATTAAATAGCTTTAATCAATAATTTAGAAAAAATATATAAACGTTAAAAGTCATTCCCTCACCCCCCCCATATTCCTGCAATGCTAGAATCTATGTCATCTGTATTAGATACTGATGAGTTGGTTCTGATTAATAAGGACCATATTATATATAGCATAGAACAAAATAATTTCTGGTTCTATGCCATCCTCATGATTGTTGCTAACTTTTTTTGCAGCCACTGGGTCAATCCATCTGGTGGAGTGTCTTCTTTTTCAATGATCTTCTACCAAGTAAGATGCCCTTTTCTTGGCCTAGAATACTGAATGCTTCCAATGCTGCATTGGTTTTAAGAGTCATTGCAATCAGCACTTCATAAATTCTGAAAACCCTGTTGCCTTCTCCTACCTCAATGCCTTCAGGTCACCTTGAGCATGTTTTTCAGTGTCATCAGTTCTTGATCATATGTTACCTCCTGAAGTGTTTGTATGTCTAACGGTTGATTTGGGTAAATTGACTTCCATCTTTTTAATTTTGTTTCCTGCATCTTTCATATTGCAACTTGAGTTAAAAATACTTTTCTCTTTCTATTTTTGTAGCTTGACAAATGCCAAGCATGTTTCTTCTCTTTAGGGTTCCTACCTCCAGTTCTTTGTATATTTCATGATAATATTAACTTTGTCTTCTCAGTCTTCTTCAGTTCTTTTATGTTTTCTCTCCTTTTACTATAATGACTGAGAACAAATTTCAGGATCTCTTCTGGCATCATTTTGGTATTTTCTTTTTTTTTTTTTCCTCTCTTTTGAATGGTCTTTTGCTTTCTTCATGTCCGGTCCCCTTAGTGTCATTCCATAACTTATCTGGTATTGCATCATCAGTGTTCTGTGTACCACATCTATTCTTGAGACACTCTCAGAATTCAGGTGGGATAGACTCCGTGTTGTCTTTTGGTTCATATTAATTTGTTTTAACTTTTTCAATGACGTCTCAAACTTTCCTTGGGTAATTTGTGTTCTGTTCCAAAGTTGTCGCCTGGTCTGTTCTGAACATTACTATTGCATTTATCCTTTGTCTCTGTGTTAGTCCAGGTAAACTAGAGAAACAAATACATAGACTCACAAATGGATATAAGGGTGCAGTTTATATACAAGAGGAATAGGACATTAAGAAAATATCCCAACCCAGTCCAGTACAAAGTCATAAGTTCAATATTAGCCCATATGCCCGATACCAGTCTATAATGCCTCCTCCCGACTCACAAAGTCACAGGCCAGTGGGTACAGAGTACTGGCACTAGTGGGGGTCTCCCCATGACTCCTCGCTTCCAGGGCTCAGGGTCGATCAACAGCATCCAGTGGTGGTAGAAGCAACTCAGCGCTAGCAAGGGTCTCCACGTAGCTTCGCCAGCTTCAGAGGTCTGGGTCCATCAGGGTAAAGCTGTGTAGCTTCTCCTCTGTCTCCTTCAGCTCCTCATCCATGATTCATTATCTCTGAGTCTAACTCCCAACAACTGGGGAAGATAGCTTCTCACCTCCACGAGGGAAATATCTCAAGATTTCCCAGAAGTCTCAGAAGAAAGCCATGTCCACACGGAGGCCTCATTGACTACTTAATGGCTATCTCCAGATTAACAGGCTAGATTCCACCCCTACATCTCAATCATGAAATTAACATAAGCACATGACCACCACAGTCTCTTTCTCCAAATTTAATCTATTCGATTCTGGTGTATTACAGATGGAAATGCCCACCTGTATAGTCATCATTAATTATGTGGGGAAATGATATTTCTAATGAGTAGTTTCTTTCTCACTAAAGTAAGAAAGTAGTTTACTTTCTCACTAAATTGTATCATGCACTCTGTAGTATTATTTCTATCATGAGGGCATTACTTTCTAACTATTGTTTGTTTCCAAATTTCACCTTCCAAGCACTAGGAATTATTAGTACATTTTTTATTTCATGCTTGATTAATTTCTGGACCTTCATTTGCTGGTGGGACATGATTCAAAATGAGAAGTGACTGTAAACATCACTTAATGATCAAAATTGGAATGTGGGAAGTATGAATCTAGGAAAATTGGAGTCATCAAAATTGAAATGGAATGCATAAAGATCAATCCATTTTGTGGCATTAATGTGCTATGCTACTGGCCATTTTAAATTAAAAAAATCTTATGGTTTACTATTCTAGGAATGACACATTCAAGAGAAATTATATTGCATTCATTGTCAAAAAGGACATTCAGGATCTATCTTGAACTACAATGCTGCTGTGATGGGATAGTATAAACTATAAGGAAATATAATATACTTATTATTCAGATTTATGGACAAACCACCAAATGTAGTGATGAAGAGATTGAATAATTTTATCAATGTCTTCAGTCTAAAGTTGATCCATGTATTGTAAAAATGCATTGATAATTATTGCAATAGGGATGCAAATATTGGAAACAAAGAGGAAAGAACAGTGGTTGGAAAATATAGTCATGGTGATAAAAACAAGCTGGAGACTAGATGGTAAAATTTTGCAAGATGAAAGACTTCTTCATAGGAAATACTTTTATTCAACACCACAGGTGGCAACTTTACACATGGACTTCCCCACATCAAACATATAGAAATAATGACAACATCTGTCAGAAGAAAAGATGGAGACATTCAATATCAGCAGCTAAAATGAGACAGTTCAGAATGTGGAACAAATCATCGATTGCTCATATGAAAGTTCAGATTGAAACGGGAAAGTTCAATCAAGTCCATGAAGGTCAAAATAAGACCTTGAGTCTCTCCCACCTGAATTTCAAGAATAGATTTGCAACATTGAACGTTAATGACAGTTCTGTCACTATAGAACTGATGAGCTATGGGGTGACATCAAGAACATCATTCACAAAGAAAGCTAAGGCAGGACATAAAGGAGAGATCAAAATGGATGTCTGAAGACTCTGAAATTTGCAAGTGGTAGCAATGATGAAGTACAATAGTTGAACTGAAAATTTCAAGAGGCAGCTCTAAGAGACACAGTAAAATATTTTAATGAAATATGAACAGAAAACAAAAAGGGTTAGAAAAGCAGGAAGGATACACATAGTATATCATAAATTGAAAGGATTCCATTAACAGTCCAGCTTTCATGTAACAATAAGAAAGAGTCTATGAGAAAAATATTGAAAGATGCAGGAAGCATCCCAGGAAGATGGAAATAATTCACAGTCGCTGTGCCAAATAGAATTAGTTAATATTGGATAACTTTAAGAAGTTTCATATGATCAAGAACCAATTGTACTGAAGAAAGAAGTTGAACCGTGCTGAAAGAATTTGACAAAAGTAAGGCTCCAGGAATTGACAGAATGTTTGATCAAAATACTTCAAGAAGCTAATGAAGCTCTGGAAGCAATCATTTGTCTATGTCAAGAAATTCAGTAGACAGCTATCTGGAAAAAAAAAACATCCATAGGTACCATTCCAAAAAAAGTAACCCAACAGACTCCATGAGTTATAAAACAATATCATTGATATCACATGCAGGTAAAAATTTGCTCAAGATCATTCAGCAATTGCTGTGGCAACACATTGATGGGCAGATGCCAAAAGTTTAGGACAGATTCAGAGGAGGCAACAGAGCCAGATATTTCATTGCTGATGTTAGATGAATCTTGGTTCAAGGCAGAGAATAGCAGAGATATATTAACTTGTGTTTTATTAGCTATGCAAAGGCATTAAACTATGCCTTTAATAGCAAAGTGTGTGTAGCCTTGAGATGAAGGGGAATCTCAGAACACTTCATTACACTCATGTGAAACTTGTACAGGAATCAGGAGACATGCAAGGAGAACAGGGAATACTGGATGGTTTAAAATCAGGAAAGGCATGTTTCAAGGTTGCATCCTCTCACCATCCATATTCCATCTCTATGTTGAGCAAACATCAGAGAAGCTGGATGATATGGCGAAGAATGAGGCATCAGGACTGCAGGAAGGCTTATTAGGAACCTGTGCTCTACAAATGACGCAATCTTACTTGCTGTAAGTGAGAAGGACTTGAAGCACCAGCCTGTGAAGACCCAGGACTGCAGGGCTCAGTAAGGGTTATGACTCCAAGTAAAGGAAAAGACGATCCTCAGAACTAAACCAATAGGTATGATCATAATAAGCAGAGAAAGGTTTTAAGTTGTCAAGAATTTTGCCTTGCTTGAAACCTCAAGCAACGCTCATGGAACCAGCTGTCAAAAAATCAACAATGCACTGCGTTGAGCAAATCTACTGCACAAGACCTCTCTAGTGTGTTGAAAAGTGAGGATGCTATTTTGAGGACTGAAGTGTGCCTGACTTAAACCATGGTATTTGCAATTGCCTTATATACAGTGGAAGTTACCTGTTGCATGAGAAAGAAGAATTGGTGCACTTGAATTACGGTGTTGTAGAAGATGTGGAGAGGGTCATGGACTGCCCAAAGACCAAACCAATGTTTCTTGGAGTAAGTACAACGAGACTGCTCCTCAAGCGACTTTGTCTCATGTCCCTTGGATGGTATCAGGAAAGACGACTCTGTGGAAAAGGCATCATGCTTAGTACAGTAGCATGGCAACAAAGAAGAGATGGCCCTCAGAAACTCAGATTGACACAGTGGCTGCCATGATTGGCTGGATCATAACGATTGTGAGGATGGGGGAGGGTCTAACGGCGTTTGGTCTGGTGTACATCAAGCCACTATGAGTCAGAACTTACGCGATGGTACCCCATTAGAGCAGCGTGCATCAGAATGGACTCCAAAGCTGTGATTTGGTTTTTGGATTTCAACAGTATGTCATAAAATGTTCCACTGCTCTTCATAAAGTGTTCACTGGCCTTTTTAGCAGTAAATGTCCAGGTCTTCCTTCCCAATCGATTTGAGTCTGTAAACTGAATGTGAAGTTGGGAACCATCTGGTTTTGGAAATCCTCAAGGCACAGCAACACACAAGCCACCACAGTGTCACAAAGATGAGATAAAAGTTTTATCACGTTTTAAAGGAAATTATTGTCCCTGCCTGACGCAAAGTATTTTAGAGAAGAGAAAACATAGAGACACTTCTCAATTTCTGAAGAATAGAAAACGTCACTTAATAACATAAAGGCAATTTCTAAATGAAGAATTAATAAACCAATGCAGCTACTTATTCAGGTAACCAAGTAGGTGTAAAAGGGTAGTTTAATAGAAAACAATAAAAGTGGTTCATATTATTAACAAATAAAAGTGAAGTTCCATTGTATTATATCTATTAAGAGAAATAAAGATCTTTTATAAAACCCATCACTGTTGGATCATTAAAAAAATAAATCTGCCATTTACTGTCACAGATCAGTGGTTATCAGTCTTCATCCTGCATCAGCATCCCCCAGGAGGTCTATCAGAAATATAGATTTCTCGATGGCACCCTACTAAACCCTGTTAGTTTTATGCATGCCTTCCTGTGAATTCTGACTCATAGAGATTCTGTTGGTTATAGTATAACTCCCCCATATATTTTCTAATATATGAAAAGCTCTAATCTTTCCAACATAAGATTTTTCAGGTCCTTCTCTGGAGGAAATCATTAATCATTGACTTTTAGATTGGCAACTTACTTCAGCATCGCACTACCAGGTCTTGTTATAGGAGAAGGTCCTAAAACAAGTTTTCTGATTTACCAGGTGTATTCAAAACTAAGAGTTTTTTCTTGAAATACACAGTTGTTTCAAATATCGAAGAATCCCAGGCAGTTATGCCTCTGGCCTATATCTGACTTGTGTATATGCCTCTTAAAACTCTAGCAACTCTAGTAATTGACATTTTGTGACTATTAATTCTCCTGCAGCTTATGTCAGTTACCTTTTATATTACTATTGAAGATAGGCTCTTTTACCCATTCCATGTAGTTATCAGCAGCTTAATGATCGTATATCAGGGATTCTAGACTTTCACCACTTAAATTTATCTCCTTGCTACTTAATGCTGTTTTTAGGCAAGTGTCTTTCCCCTTTTTCAAACAGAAAATATAATGAGTTTTAAGAAGAGAAAATAAAGATTTGTGTCAAAGAAGTGCTTTCCCTTAACGAGGTAACACTTCAATTTGAATCAGGAGGAAAACAGTGCATATTAGATGCGAATGATAATTTTACGAGTATTGCCTTTGATTTTCAAATCTATGTAGGAAATCGTGACTAAGAATAGACTGCTCCAATCAAGGTGGCTCTCATTCATGGCTACTTTATGTGAAAGAGAATGAAACATCATGACGTGCAATACTCCAAGGGATGATCGCCAAGCATCCATTGAGGTTACTGGGCCAATCCATCTCAGAATGCTCCACTGGTTTTCTCATTCACCAAAAGTGACATCTTTTTCTAGTGACGATGTGTCTGAAGCCAGTTCAATGTTCTCTCGTGACACATATGGTTTCCATTTTCTACTTTTAGTAGATGGCCATGCCATTTTTCTGTCATAGGCTGAAAGTTCTCTTGAAACCTAAAGCGCGTGAGTGGCCCTTCTGAAATTTGGAACATTGCTGATAGATGTTGGTGGTGAGTACCACGTAGACATATTAAGATACCACTGAGTGTGTTAATAATCTTCTTTATGAAGTTGAACATTGATGCATTTTGCCTTCAATATTTTCTCATGTCTTCCCTATTTTATGTTTGTTGCTTCTGATAATATGGAGTACCATTAGCAAAACACCTTTAATTATAGTATAATCGAGAGGAAAATGTAGAAAGCCTTTCTGTTCTTTGACAACACTCTTGTTGGTTTTTTTATCATTATTCTGGTTCTGAAGGCATTTTTAACTGATGATGCATTTTAAGACATACTTCATAGTGCTTAAATCAATATCTAAAAACTAAATGGTATTTGTAAGACTGGTTTTGTAGGCAGGGTCCTTCTTATCTATCTATAATCTATGTATCTATGTATATATCTATCTATCATCAATAGGTATATCCAGTGAGAAAGAATATAACAGCTAATTAGTCCACACAGCAGTACAGAGAGATTAGTCCAACTCACTTCAGTGGAATAGCTAATATAGTTGAAGTCCTTCAACTCACATGAGTTGTGGGGTTCAAGGTCAAGGAAGCAGACAGCAGAGTACTTTCTGAGGCAAGGCAAGCAGGATCCTCTCTGGGACAAGGCAACAGGGTGGGTAACCAACAGAGTTGGTTCAGAGCTTCAGAGTTTAGCCAAGGAGGCCAGGATAGGATATCAAACAGAAGTAATGCAAAGCAACAGAGTCCATCAGTCTCAAGCTCAGGCAATGTATGCAGCAGCAGTGTGGTGAATTAGCACTCTAAGGAGCCTCAAGCTCTGAAGACATAATCCATAGATTGGCCTGGCCTACAGGTCATAAAGATCATAGGTTGAGTCAGAGAACTAGCTTCCATAGCAATACTCATGTTCCAGCAAGCTCCAATCACCAGAGAGCAAGAGAAAGGGGCTGAGGGTTGGAGGTCTACAAAGTCATCCATCTCTCTGCCCTCCTATCAAACTGCAACCCAACTAATCCCACATGGCCCTGTTGGCCAGATTGGCGCAACATGACCATCCATTGCAAATTGCATCCAATTTTTCAGAAATGCAAAAAAAATGTGTTTTAACGTCAGTATTTTTATAGGTAAAAAGTGGATAACTTTTGCTGGACCAGGAAATGATCAGCAGATGAGCAAGTGTGTTCTCATTCTGTACTTCTGGACTGAGTCAAGTGCATGGCTGTGCAAAGTTCCTGAATGAGGTAATGGACTGGGTTCTAAAATGAACCGTATAGTGAAGAGAAAACAAACAAATCATCTGCCTCTAAGTCAGGATCAACTCCTAGGACCCTAAGTATCAGAGTAGAATTTTACTCTCCAGGTTTGCAATGGCTCCGAGATCATTTGGAAATAGGTTGCCACTTAGCCATTGACTCAGGGATGGCATGTTGAAGAAAACTGTTCCTAAACCCATAAATTTTGGAGAATATGAAAAAAAAACATAATATACCTCCATGTAATACATCTCCTCAATGCAAGTACACTATTAATTCTCAAATGATGTGCTAGCACTGGCAATTTTTAAAGACTTGGTTGATAGTTTACATAGAGGATAATCCTCTTCACTACCAGGTATTGAAAAAAGATATATACATTTAGCAAAATATGAAATCTGTTTCCTCATGATGTCAGGACTATTGGAGCAGGAGTGAGAAATGATGGAGACTGCAAGTTATCCTGAAGAGATTTCTTTTCATTTTTTAAGGGGGGATTTTTGAAAGAGATAGTGACTTCTTAATTTTGTTTGAAAAGCCAGTCATTTGCAGTCTCCAAAGATTTATTTTGGAGTGTAATTCTTAAGGTAAATCATACTGAGTCTAGGTATTATCCTAAATTCTCAACTGTCACTTAGACATTTTGTACTCATTTGTAGTTCTTTGTCCCTGGGATGCTTTTTAAGTGACTTACCTCCATGCTTTTAGATTCTTTTTCCTCTGTTCTCTTTAAAGTTCAATTTAAAAAAAAATCGTATCCTCCTTCATCCGCCAAGGATATCTATACTTTAGTTCTCTGTTCTCTTTGTATTTCCACATTTCTAGGTGTACTTGGAGTTCTTTTTGATAGCTTTTGAATTTCTGTATCACATCAGTTTCATTCTGACAGATGCAACCTCTAAAATAAGTTGTGTGATGCACTCAAACCTAAAATAAACCATTATTTGAGGGTAGGTGCGTCATACCTGCAAATAACCTCATTTATCTAGAGACATGTATTTAATGCTTATTGTATAAATACCAGTGTTTCAGCGTGCTTTATAATACCATCTGTCACTTCCTTTTGTACAATACATAATTCAATGTATCCCTTATTTCTTTTTTTTTGAGATTCAAAATTCTTGCATATATCTTTACATACTGAGACAAGAATCCGGCTGCATTATGAAAGTGATAGCAAATAGTTTTCTAGATAAAATCTTAGTGCATGTTAAGCCAAATGGTCCTTTTGATTATTGTTGTTGCTCAGATATGCATCAAGGCACATGGAATCATTTCAGGTGCGTCTTAAAGTACTTGGGAAATAAGAAAGGAGTTGCTGCTTCTATTAGAGGAATTTAACTTTGTCTCTGGTTATGCCAGAGGGGGATCCTCTGTTATGTAAACAGGACAAAAGGAAAAGGAAAACATAAAGTGGTCATCTGAAATCAGATAAATGGTGTCATGTCTGTCCTATACCTCTCTTGAATTTTTTTTTTCTTTCCATGTAGGTCGGTCTTAATGAGGCTGATGGTTTTAGGAATGCAAGTCTAGACTATAAACTATAGACATGTTAGATTAAGACACATGTGTTGAGCATACTCTGTGTCAGGCCCTGTGTTAGGTTGGGGATGCAGACAGTGGCAAGATGCCAGGGGTCCATCTCCTACAGGGGTGTGGGCATGCAGAGGCTCTTACAGCACTTAGGTAAGGCTCAGTGAAGGAGAGTCTGTGGTATATGGAGCTGCCAAGAGCAGTGTATAATTTGACTCCTGGAGAGTAGGAGGGGCCAGGAAAAGCTTTTTAAAGGGAGATGTTACCTGGGTAACATTTTAAAAAGGAGTGGGAGTTAATTTTTTGGTTGATTTTATGGTATGCATTCCCTAAGTAGTTTTAGACAGAACAGAAATTCTGAAGTGATCTTGTCACACATAATTCTGTAGGTTGGATCAAGGATAATAGTTCATATTTCTTCTCTTTCCCCTCTTTTTACACAGATGAAGGCATGCGTTTTATATGTGACTCTACTATCCATTTTACAGTTAGAAAAATATCGTGTGCATGTGGGTTGGTCCGTACAAGGGAGTCCCTGGATGGTGCAAACACCTGATCATTCAGTTACTACCAAAAACCTGGGAGTTCAAATCCACCAAAGGGTGGCTGAAGAGGAGAAGGACCTGGGGAATTCACTTCTGCTATAGAACAGCCATTGAAAACCGTATGGATCACAGTTTTACTCTGACACACATTGGACTCCCATCCATTGGAGTTGACTCTGTCACAACTAGTTTTTTATTATATGTGTAAGAAAAGATGACATGTATGGTGTATTCAATAATCACTTGATATAGCTAGGTCTATATTTTAAAGCATAATTATCTATCTTCATTTGGTATGCTCTGTAAACACAAAGAGCACGTAATCTTAAAAGCCGTGGCACTGAAATTCTGTTGTCTGTGATCTGCATTCCTTTCGGACATTTTGTCTCATTTCTGTGGAGGATTTGTCTTTATGTTTAATATCCCTGTAGTGAAGAGAAGAGAATGAAAGTCCACTTGTTTCATGGGCTCTCTTCAGAAGGACAAAGACTCCTATGCCTCCCTCCAATGCTTTTCCATTTCACATCTTTGGAAAAAAAGAGGATCGATACCTCAGTGCACACATGATTTTTATCAAATGTTAAATGAAAATTTAACAAATGAAAATTTGTTTGTGAATACGTATGTCACACTAAGGTAGGTCAGGTATACACAGAAAAGACAGGGTCTAACTTTGGCCAGGAATTCTATTTTATATAAGCAAGTATACTAGGAGGGAATTTTAATCAGAAGTCTAAAGAAATATACCCTTTTGATAAACTGTTTGGTTGTCTTCTTCAATGATGTGCCTCTTGCAAATTAGTAAGAATAGGCAAATATTCATAAGTAGTTAATAACAAACCCTTTCCTTTTTTTTCCCTGAAAGATGCATTGATTTTTTTTTTAAGATCTATCTTTCTAAGTGCTAATTAAACCAACATAATTACTTTAGGCCACAGTGCTCAATGCATTTTTTCTTATCTGACTGGATAGTTGCCTGATGCTCTGTTTAGCCTGTTTGTTTTATTTATTAAAAGTAAACAAAATTCATACACAATACTTGCTTGAAATCACTGCACAGCTTAACTAAGATAGCAGCACACCTCTTTGGTTTTGTTTCATGAGACCACACCAAGAGCAAGCCAAGACCATAAGTTTACGGTCTAACCTTCTACTTTCCCTATTTAAGTGTATACTATGGCAGAATACATTGCTCCATTTTGCATATTTTAGTATTTCCTTCTGAACAACTGATGTTGATAGACTCACTACTGTGCAGAGCAAAAACAGACAACAGTGTATTTTTTACTCATACTGTGCTTTTAATTTTCTTCTATATGTTAAAATATGTTGCTTTATTTTATTAAATCTTCATTACTCTGTAACATTCCACCTCTAAATTCAGCACTATCTGTTTGTTTTCAAAGGTAACAGGTTTGTTTCAAGGGCCGCAATTACAAACAAAACTATGATGAACACATTAGTCCTCGTCCTCTTTTAGACAATGTAGAATAGCAGTGAAATTCCCAGTTTGGAAAAATGGGCCTCTAAAGTCATTTAAAAATCTGGCAAACTGATCTCCAGATCTTTTATACTGACTTTCACTATCAGCAGTTTGTAAGAATTTCTATACCTTACTTACATCATCACAAACACCTGGCAGCATAGTAATTAAGGGTTTGATCATAAACCAAAGATTGGCATTTCAAATCCATTCACCAGTCCATGAAAAGAAGAAATACCAGTCTGCTTCCACAGAGATTTAAACACAGAAATCCCTATATAGCAGTTCTATTCTGTCTTACAGGGTCAGTATGTGTAAAAATCCATAGTAACATGTGCATGGTTTTAATGATTAGTATTATAAGACAGGCTCAACATTCTTAAACCTAGAAAATATTTTACTACATCTGAAACAGGAAATAAATGAGAGTCTTATAGAAGGATTTAGAGTATGTATTTATGTGTATGCACACACATAAGGGTGAGTCAAAAAGTTTTACTACTACAAGTCCAGTTCCTCAGGTAAGGGTGCAGGCCAAACAAAGCATGTTTAAAAATGTCTCTGAAATCATGGATAGTTGCAGGCAAGTTCTGTCAGTAATGTACTGAACCTTATAAGGTGCTATAAAGCAGACACAGGTCCAGTAACTGTCATGACTTTTGAGGCATCGGAGTCAGTTTAATTCAATGTCGAAAGGTCAGCTCAGAAAGCTATGGCAAATGTGCAAGAAAGATTGGTCAAGGAATTTTTCCCCTCCTCACAGTAATGCACCTGTTCATTCTTTGGGGGTTGCCCTTCAAACAAGGACTCTCTTATAAGAATTTCATTGGGTTCTTTGTTGCCTCACACCAGATCCCTTCAACACCTTGTGGTCACACAGGCTGGTGTGCTTCTTCCATGTGGACTTTGTTGCTTCTGAGCTGGATGGCCGCTTGTTTACTCAAGGCTTTAAGACCCCAGATGCTATATCTTTTGATAACCAGGCACCATTAGCTTTCTTCACCACAGTTGTTTATGCACCCACCTGTCATCAGCAATCATATCAGGGAGGTGAACATGCAATGTTATGATTTTTAGTTCTTAAATCCTGATAACTGATTCCCTTGACATCTTGTGGTCCCACAAGCTGGTGTGCTTCTTCCTTGTGGGCTTTGTTGCTTTTGAGCTAGATGGCCACTTGTTAACCTTCAAGCCTTTAAGATCCCGGATGCTACAACTGTTGATAGCTTGACACCATCAGCTTTCTTCACCACACCAGCTTTTGCGCCCATTTGTATTCAGTGATCTTGTCAAGAAGGTGAGCATCATGGAATGCCAATTTAATAGAACAAAATATTCTTGCACTGAGAAAGTATTTGAGTGGCAGTCCAATGCCCACCAGCTGTCCTAATACTTACACTATAAGTTTATGCACATTGATCTATTTCCACTTCATCATATATAAATATATCACCTATGTACATGCCTGTATTTAGACCTCCATAAATGCCCTTTACCAGTCAGTTCTTTCCTCTATTTCCTTTTACTTTCCTCTTGTCCCACTCACTATCAAGCTCAGTCTCCATTTGGGTTTCAGTATTTTCTGTTACATTTCTGTTACATTACTCTTGGGCCTATTGGGCCTCTTGCACCCACCTTGTCACTAATTTTGAATCTCTTGCTATTCCCTTTTCCCTTGGCTAGTCAATACCACTGCCTTCCCCCGGTACCATCAATCTTGTCAATTTCACCTCCAGATTATTCAACCAGCCTATCTTATCTAGATAAACTTGCAGAGACAACAATATGTACAAAAAAACAGGCATCCCAAGATGAAGCAACCAATGAAAATAAAACGATAATAACAACAAAGAAACGCCTGTGCTTGCTTCAGCGGCACATTTACTAAAACAACAAAGAAACCCAATGTCACATATATATATATGTAAAAAATAAAAATGATAACAGAATAAATACCTGTGAATAGTTCAGAGTCTGTTCATTGACCTCAGGGAATGTCCCGCAGTTGAGTCGGATAGGGTGCCACACCCTGGACCCAAAGAATATAGTTGGCACTCCATCTGGAACTCTAAGTTCTGTTGCACACCCTTAGTTTTTTGCCATGGTGTGGTTGGGTCAGATAGGGTATAATCCTGATCCTATTTCTCCACTGTTGTCCCTGAACAGCCTTGGGTCAGCAAGGGAAGCCACATTTCATAGTGGGGCTGGTCATATAATCTCTGTGCACTGTCTGTTCTGACTGGGAATATCTTTGTACTGAGGAGTACTGAGTGAGGACACAAAGTCCATCAATAGGTGAAGCAATATATGCTCACAAAGGGGTTGCAGGGAGGAGAGGAGCCAGTCAAAGTACAGTGTGGCTACAATGAGGTATACTACTTTTCTCTAGTTCTCAGATGCTTCCCCCCACTCACTATCATGATCCCAAGTCTACCTTATAAATCCAGCTAGACCAGGGGATGTACATTGGAGCTGGAAACATGGGGAATTCAGGATAGATGATTCCTTCAGAACCAGTGGTGTGAGTAGTGATACTGGGAGGATGGAGGGAGGGTGGAGTGGAAGGAGGAAACCAATTGCAGGGATTTACCTGTGACCTCTCTGGAGTATGGAGAGAGGGGAAGTGGGTGAAGGGGCATATCAGGCAGAGTACGATATGAAAAGTAATAACAATTTGTAAATTATTAAGGGTTCATGGGGGAAAAGAAGTGGGGAGGGGGGAACATGGGGAACTGGTACTGGGGGCCTAAGTGGAGGGAGAATGGTTTTGGAGTGATGATGGTAATAGGTATGCAAATGTGGTATGCATACAACTTATGCATGTATTGATCATGGTGGGAGTAGGATGAGCCCCCAATACAATGATTTATATATATATAAAAAGAATTACATTGGGAAACTTTAGCCTCCTTACCCCACTCTTGCACATTTCGCCTTCTTCTTTTTCTTCTTCTTCGTCGCCTTCTTTTTGTTTCCAAGAATCAAAGAACTTTTAAAAGTACAAGGTTTGGGTACCACAAGGAAGGCAAGGTATGTTACAAACTTAAGAGTGCAGAATTCTTTGGGGAAGGGGTAGATACATAGAGACATTGCCTTCAGAAATAAATTGACTTGGTTGGAGGGTATGTTAAGAGAAAATACATTGTGTTATCTGTATTTAATATAAGGGTTTTTATGATTTTAAGACTATGTTTTCCCTTACCCATGGGTGACTGTTTATGCATTTTATACTTTTGTTAGTCGTTTTTGAGCCTCAGTGACCTTGTGCACCACCGAAAAGGAAACCACCCTGTTCTGCATGATTCTCCCGATGGTTGTTATGCTTGAGGCTATTGTTAGAGCCCCTGGGTCAGTCACACCTCTGTGAGAGCTTTCCTCTGTTTCACTGTCTTCTTCTAGGGAATGACCTCTACTGATAGCATGTTCAAAGTACAGAAGATGGGGTCTTGTGACCCTCACACTAAGGAGCATTCTGGCTGTAACTCTTCCAAAACAGATTTGTTTGTTCTTTGGGGAAGTTGTGGTATTTCAAAATTCTTCACCTGCACCACAATTTGAACTATGATCCTCAGATTCTTCTCCAGTCTTCCTTATTCAATGTTTAACTTTCACACACATATGAGGCAGTTAAAAAGACCATGGCCCACTGCTCAATGTCTCCCCTTGCCCACACCGCCATGTCTGTCCTCCTGGTAGGAAGTTATGTGTAGATTCTTGTAGTTGGTCCCCCCTCTCTACCCCACCTTCCCTCCACCCGTCCAATAGCTCCACTCTTACTACTGACTCCAAGGGGTTCATTTGTCCTGCGTTCCCCGTATTTCCATTTCCCATATCTACCAGTGTACCTCTTCCAGTCCAGCTGGATTTGTAAGGTAGTATTGGGACCATGATAGTTGGGGGGAGGAAGTCTTCAGGAACTAGAGGATAGTTGTATGCTTCATTGCCACTTCACTGCCACTTGACTGGCCTGTCTCCTCCCCACGACTCCCATGTAAGAGGTGTCCAATTGCCTAAAAGTGGGCCTGGGGTCCCCACTCTGCTCTCCCCTACATTTGTAGTGATGTGATTCTTGTTCTTTGATGCTTGATATCTGCTCCATTCATCCCACTGTGATCACACAGGCTAGTGTGCTTCTTCTATGTAGGCTTTGCTGCTTTTGGGCTAGCTGGCCACTTGTTCGCTTTAAGCCTTCATGACCCCAGATACTTTATCGTTTGGTATCTGGGTGCCATCGGATTTTTCCTCTCTGTCTGCATCTGCTACCTTTTGTCTTCAGAGATCATGTCCGGTGGGTGGGCACACAATTGCATGACTTTTGTTCTTTGATGCCTGATCTGTGGTTCTTTTCACACCTCATGATTGCACAGGCTGGTATGCTTCTTCCTGGGCCATATGACCATTTGTTCACTTTCACGTTTTTAAATTGTCAGATCTTTTGATACCTGGGCACCATCAGCTAGCTTCACCACTCTTGCTCATTCCCCCACCTGTACTCAGTGATTGTCTCAGGAGGGCACGCATACAGTGATATGATTTTTTCCTGTTTGGTGCCTGAGACCTGATCATTTTGGCACTCCATGGCAACTTCTTCCATGTGGGCTTGGATACTTCTCAGCTAGAGGGCCATTTGTTTATCTTCAGGCTTTGTGACCCTAGACTTGATATCCTTTGGTAGCTGGGCACCATGGGTTTTCTTCACCACATTTGCTTATGGACTTATTTGACTTCAGTGAGCCAGTGAGCATCCTGGAATACCAGATTAATAGAAAAAAGTGTTCTTACCTTGAGGGAGTGCTTGGGTGGGGGCCCAATATCCAGTTTCTACCTTAGTACTAAGCCTATAATATATGTACCTGGATTTATCCCCTCTTTATAATATATGCTTATATTTACATAAGTAAATTATATTTACATATGTCTGTGTTTGTAAAGTATTGGTGGTTGGTGGGGGAGTGTGGAGCAAGGATGGAGGGGAAAAGATGAGAAACTGATGTCAGGGGCTCCAGTGGACTAGTGGATGTTTGGCGAATGATGACAACAGCAGGCATGTGGCACAATATATGAATTTGTGTATTGTGAAAAAAGATGCATGAGCCCCCCCATAAAATGATTTTTTTAATTAAATAAATACATTATAATACTGAAAAAAAAGACCATGGCTCAGGCACCTCCATCGTCAAAATGACATCCTTGTTCTTCAACACTTTATTTAAAGAGGTCTTGTGCAGTGGGTTCACCCAATGTGGTGTACTGTTTGCTCTGCTGACTGTTGCTTCAGTGAGCATTGATTGTGGATCCAAGCTAAACAAAATCCTTGGCAACTTTAGTATTTTCTCTCTTTATCGTGATGTTACCTATTGGTCCAGTTGTGAGGATTTCAAAGTGGACAATCTAGTCCTTTTTCATAGTCTGTTCTTAGCCTGCAAGCTCTGCTGCAATTTGTTCATAGTGGGTGACATTGCTTTTATTTTGAAACACTAGAGAAATAATTTCCAGCAACACAGCCACATGTCAACCACCATGGTAAGACACACTGACAGACAAGTAGTGGGTGTGTTTGTGTACATATATGAATTCTGTATAACTGTATGAAATTTAATTTGAGTTTCCCTAATTACCAAGCAAAATTGAGTCTCTTTTATAAATTACCAGATTTCATGTTTTGTGAATTTTCAATTCAGTTTTTTTTATCCCTTGGGTTCTTCATACATTTTGAATATTAAAACATCACCCATTCTGAATTTCTCATACATTTTTTCCATTCTGATATTTACTTTCCCCCTATTTGCTATATTAGTAGCTACTGATGAGTAGTACTTTCTGGGATTTCCATTCAGTGTCGTCTCTTGCTTGTTACTGTCTGGGTAAGATTGCCGTTAACTTTTCCCTTAAAATGCACCAGAGGTAAAACTATGTAAGCTGTGGGCCTAGACTTCAAGAAGACCTGTATATTTCCTTGTCCTTTTTTTCCCCCTGAGAGCTCTGAGCTATCCAGTAAGAATCCACTGATCCTTGTAAAGAAGTCACCCAGTGGGAGATAAACCCTAGGATGACATGGAGAAGAAAGGATATCTAGGCATATCGGTTACACACTTAAGCAGCCCTAGTAACTAGCAGTTTGTAGCCACATAAGTGACTGCTGTCACTAGCAGAAGAAGGTTCAGCTGAGTCCAGCACAGAGAAGAGACCTATATGAAAATAAGATATCACTAATCTTTTTGGTGGTTTCTTATATGATAAGACACTTGAATCATCTTAAAAATATTTTCATGGACAGAAGTTTTTACCTTCATGTCAAATTTATCAATTTGTTTCTACTATGGTTTATTTATGCATTTTGTGTCACACGTAAAAGGACTTTACAAATCTGAGATCATGAAGAGATTATCCTAAATTTTTTCTCCCTTTTCCCTAAAATTCTTTCTCCTAAAGGTTTTAAAATTTTCTTCTTCATTTTGGATTATAATACAACAGAAATGTATCCCATATGCTACATGAGATATAGACCAATTATCTTTCTTTACTATAGATAATCAATTTCCCTGGAGCCATTTATATATTTTTTTGGTATCTCCATCTCCTTGAAATGACACATAGGTGGTATTTCAGATATGGAGAGGCCCTTTTTCAGAAACTCCATTTAGTTCTTTTGTCTAATCTTGTACTAAGACCAATCACAGTATCTTAACTTTATATCTAGTAGGAAAAACACTTCTCCCTATTTTCTCTTTTTTTGTATCATTTTCCCATTTATGTATATTATATGTATATTTTGGATATTACATGTATATTTTGAAATCTGTTTACTAAATTTTTCACAAACATCAGTTGAGTTTGATTAAAATTGCATTCAATTTATAACCTAATTGAGGGGAAAATACTGTGTCTTACTATCTTTCCATTCATGAACATAGTTCACAGATCCATTTTATTTATGTAAATCTTTTTACAATGTCTCAAATTTTGATAATTTCCTCCCCAAAGTCCTGTTTCATTAAATCTATTCCTAATTCAACAATTCAATTCAACTCACTGCATTTAAGTCAATTCTGAATCATAGGCAGTAACCTTATATGTAGGAACAATGAAGTATGCAACTTTCCTCTGCTTCTCAAATCCTTCCTCCCAACCACTATCACAATCCCAATTCTACTTGACAAATCCAGCTAGACCAGGGGATGTATGCTGGAGTTGGAAACATGGGGGAATTTAGGATAGATGATCCCTTCAGGACCAGTGGTGGGAGCGGTGATATTGGAAGGGTGGAGGGATGGTGGAATAGAAAGGGGGGACCAATTTCAGGGATTTACATATAATCTCCACTCTGGAGTACAAAAAACAGGGGAGTGAGTGAATGGACGCATTAGACAGTGTATGATATGAAAAAGTAGTAACAATTTGTAAACTATTGAGGGTTCATGGGGGAAAGGGAGTGGGGAGGGAAGGGAAATTTGGGGAGCTGGTACTGGTGGCCTAAGTGGAGGATGTTTTGAGAGTGATGATATGCTTGATACAAATGGTATATTGGATGTCATAAGACCTATAAGAGCCCTCAATAAAATTATTGGGGGAAAAAAACCATCAATAAACTATGTATTAACTACAAAACAAAAAAAGAACTAGCAAACTATCCCTTTGGATTTCTAAGGCTGTAAATCATTATGGGAGCAGAAAGCCTCAACTTTCTCTTATGGAGAGGCTTCTGACCTCCAAGTGCCCAATTGGTAACCCACCACTTTACCAGGCTTAGATTCCCTAAATTTGGGGGACTATTCTAATTTTTTCCATTTAAGTCAACTTCATTGAGGCATTCATAACAGAAAGTATAAGGACTCAATACTATACTTACTCATTTTGATGATTTAAAGAAATCTATAAATCATGGAATTACTATCCCACTTAACATAAAGAATAGTCTCTTCACTCTAAAATACTCTCTAGTGCATTGTGATAGGTAGGCTTATTGGGCCAACCTGACCAATAGGAACATGTGGAATTAATAAGGTTGCAGTTTGATTGGAGGGCAAAGAGATAAATGACTTGGCAAGGCTGCCCCTCTCTCTCTTGCTCTCTGGTGGTTGGACTAGCATGCAGCTGTTTAGCTAATTCCATGTCTCCACTTGTGAACTACACTACCTGTGGGACATCCAACCCATGCCATGGATGGTGTAGCTAGACCAAGAGGTTCCTTTGAAGCCTGCTTCTTTATGCTGTTTGTATGTACACCGGTTGGGCTTGAGGCTTGTGGATCCTGCCATCTTGCATTGTCTGAGTTCAATATCCCATCCGGGTCTGCTTTGGTAAGCTCCTGAGCTTCTGATTATTTGTGATCCTGCGTGCTGTTTCCTGTGACCAGACTTCCTGCATTGCACTGGGGAAGACTTGGCTGTCTGCTTCCTTACCTTGGATCCAGCAGTCCTGGTGACTTGAAAGACTTCCAGTATATTAACCATTCCTGTAAGTAAAAATTGACACTCTGATACTGTGAGAACGAGTAATCAACTGTCTGATGAACTAGAGAAGTAAATTCATAGACATGCATGTGCTCATACAGATATATGGATATGTCTATGAGAAAAAGCTTTATATACAAGAGCAATTGAATATTGAGAAAACATATTAGCCCAGTCCAGCCAAATCCACAAATCTGATATTAGTCCATATGTCTTTTATCACTCTATAAGTTCCTCTTGAGGTTCATGCAACACATGTGATGATGCCGAATGCAGGATCATCATGGCCCCGTGGGTGGAGAGTCTTGTGGATCCAGTGACAGTGGAAACATCTCAGTGATGGCAGGGGTCTCCACATGGCTCCTTTAGCTCCATGGCTCTGGCATAGCTCCGTGTGTCTTGTCAAGCACGTTAAGCATGCCTCAATCTATTGAATGATTATTGATGTTTTTAGGTTGGGGTATACATCTCATATCATCATTCTCATATTCATCAACTCTAAACTACTTATCAAATCTCCTAATAGCATGCCCTCTCATTTTCTCTTCTCTCGCTTGTAAAATCCGACCTATATAAATAAACATACATTAAATAGCAATCACACTAGTCTATAAAGATTCTGGAGTTTCCTTCATGAATTTGTTCCTCATATTGATGGCGCAATGTATGTTCTTTGGCTACTTTATGAGCTGATCTATGGATACAAACTGATATCATGTCAATTTCCTTAAAACTTTAAACACATTTGTCTATATGATACAAGGGAGTCCTTGAATTTCAGTTTGACTAGTGTAGACCAACTAATTGTGTGTACTTTAGTCAATGGACCAAGTATTATCGTTTTCTAATATCTTGAGGTGAGACAGTTAATGCAGAATCTGTGTTTAGTGAGCCCCTATAAATAAACTGATACCAGTCTAATTATATATTGTATCATTTCCTACATGTTTTAGCCATTCCTACACATATTTTTCAAGTTTCTTTATATATATGAATCAAGCAGTTCACTTAGAGTATAGCATTTCTTCTCATGGATCACTTTTCTACTTCACCTCTTGAGGGTCTTTAACACTTACATCTAGTGCTATGCATAGAAACAAAATTGAGATTGGAGATGGGTGCTGGGGACAGTCAGAAATATCTTGTGAGGCATCTGTCTCAGAAGATAGCCCAGGCAGTGTCCCAGTCATTTCCATGGTGAATGTATCAGAAAGCCTAGCTTCATTTGGAACTAGGTTGATTTCATCAGATGAGAATGAGAATAGTTCTCTTTGCATAAGTGATTAAAGCAAAGAGTTTAATATGTCCATCTTCCAATTTATCTATGCAGATATTCTCATAATAAATTTCCAGAGCTCCTATCTTTCCAATAAGTGCCCTTATTTTCAGTCCCAAGTGGTTTAGACTAGGTTCTCTATAGACACAAACCAATGAAAATGTATAGACAATGATAAAGAGAACAATTTACTTCAGGGGAATTACACAGATAATTATAGGGCTAAATCCAAGATCAAAGTTGTCAAGAATTTTGTCTTACAAAGGGGATGTCTTCAGGAGCAGAGGCTTCATCGTTCTCTGAGAACCAGAGGGACTGGGAGTTTTCAACTTCTCACTTTGCAGCTAACAGCCTAATTCATAGCCCAGTGCCACAAGGGTTCCTCTTTATGTAAAAATTACAGTTTAGGAAATGCTCTGAAGCAACTCTACTATGCATTAAAATCCATTTGGAAGCAAGCAACCACAGGTTTTGGATAGGGACTGTAGTAGCACAAGGATTAAGTGCTCTGCTGCTAACCTAAAGTTGGAATATCCAACTCACTGACTTCGGAGAAAAAAAAGAGGAAGCAATCTCCTCTAAAGACTACAGGTTAGTAACTTTATGGGGGGCAGTTCTAGCCTACCACATTAGGTGGCTTTTTTCCAATATCAGGTTGGATGACACCCACCAACATTAACTCAAGACTTGAATTTTCCCAGAGTTCATTCAATTTAAGATATCCTGATCAAGCTCTTCCCTATTGATTTTCTAATTCTAGGTCATTAGCACATTTCATTATATTTGTCTTTGTGTTCTCAAACTGCCCCTTGAAATTTTTTTCCAGCTCTTTAACTTCATTCTTTCTTCCATTTGCTTTTGCTCCTCTACAGTGAACAGAATCTCTTTTGACGTCTACTTTGATCCTTTCTTTATCTCCGGTCTTTTTGGTGACCTTTTGTTTTCTCTCTGTCCTCCAATGGCACATCAATCTTCTGTCACGAGTGTTCAATGCAGCAATTCTGTTCTTGAGATGTTCTTCAAATTCAGGTTGGATATATTCAAAATCATATTTTGGCTCTGGTGATTTTTATGTTCCTTCAGCTTTATCCTGAATTTACATGAGCAATTGATGGTTTGTTCCAGTCAGCTACTTCCTGGTTTTAGCTGTTGGTATTGAACTCCTCAATACCAGATGTAGCCAATTTTATTTCTTTGTATTCCATCTAGAGAAGTCTACTTGGATAGCCACCTTTTGTATTGTTGAAAAGTGGTATTTCCTATGAACAATTCATGGTTTTGCACAATTCTGTTGTGCAATCTCCAGTTTCATTTCTTTGACCCAAAGCTTATTTTCTAGCTATGGTTACTTTCTTTTGGTTTCCAACTTTTGTATTCTAATCACCAATAATTGTCAATGCATCTTGATTGCATGTTTGATCAATTTCTGTCTAAAGTAATCTCGGTAAAGTTCTTCAATTTCTTCATGACTAGTTTTAGTAGTTGGTGCATCAACTTAAATAATCACTGTATTGATTGAATTTCCTGGATAGAAGATAGATAGAATCCTCTCATAGACAGCATTAGACTCCAATATCAGTATTGAAATGTGCTTTTGGATTAAAAACACAGATTCATTCCTTTTGATTGTTTCATTTCCAGTATAATAAAGTATATGATTTTCTGATTCAAAATGACCACCAGTCCAAGGCCATTTTAGCTCACTATCACCTAGGATTTCAATTTTTGCATGTTCCATTTCATTTTGACCACTTAGAACTATCCTACATACATACTTTGTACATTCCATGTTCCAATTGTTAGCAACTCTTTGCAGGTATTTATTTTTAACTGAAGTTGTGCCTCATCAGCAGGGGAAGGGTTATTAACAACCCGTGAGATGCTAATGACACACTCTTGCTTGCCGAATGTGCAGCGGGCTTGAAGCACTTGTTGATGAAGATCCAGGATTGAAGTCTTCCATATGGTTTACAACTCAATGTGAAAAAAAAAATTATCCCCACAACTGGCTCAATAAGTACCATCATGAGAAGTGGAGCAAAGACTGAAGTTGTAAAGGATTCTGTCTTACTGAGATATATAATCAATGCTCATGGAAGAAACAGTAAAGATATCACACTACATATTCCATTGGGTAACTCTGCTGCACAATCCCTCTTTAAAGTATTGAAAAGCAAGTGTATTATATTGAGGTTTAAGGTACATGCCTGATTCAAAGTCTAGTATTTTCCATCACCTCATTGAATATGAAAGCTGGACAATGAATAAGGGAGACCGATAAAAAATGATGCCTTTGAATTATGGTTCTGGAAAAGACCATTGAAAGTACTATGGACAACCAAAGAGCGGCAGATCTGTCTCGGAGAAGTATAGTCATCAGCATGCTTCTTAGAGGCAACCGCAAAAGACTTTTCACATCCTTTGAATATCTTGTCTGATGAGGCCAGTCCCTGGAGAAGGACACTCTGTTGGTAAAATGGAGGGATAATGAGAAAGAGGAAGGCCCTTGACAAGGCAGATTGACATAGTGGCTAGAACAATGGCTCGAACATAAGAACAATGGTGAGTTTGGTGCAGGGCTGGGAAGAATTTTGTTCTGTTGTATATAAGGTCACTATGAGTCCAGACCTACTCTAGGGCACCTAGTAATAATACCACCAACAATAGCCTAGGGTTTGGGATATGTATGCATGCACTCTACAGTCTCTTATTCTTGCCCTTAAACAATTTAAGACATGTTCATACGTCACTTAAATTCTAAAATTAATCAAACAGCATTTCTATTTACCTCAAAAGTCATACAATGAACTTGGAATACTTCCTATCTGATTTGCTTTTTCTGTGTTCTATCTTCCAGTTGTCATTTTTATTTCCACCTTGGTTTATAATCTTTAAACTAATTATCGTTACTACTGTTGTTTTATTCAATACATTTTGTTTATGTGCATTTAGTTATGGGTCCCATTTATCAATCTCTTTCTTCAATTGTCTTTTTTTAAATTGTGATTTTAATACAATGCATTTCTTTCTGAAAATTGTTCAATACAATTTTATTTAGTAAGAATGTATTTCAGCTAAATTTACTAATTTCTGAAATCTTTATGGTCTCTGTAGAAATGTATTTATTTTACTTTGGAATTATAGCCTCGTTAAATATGAAATTATAAATTGATGGTTATTTTCACTCAGTACTCTGAAAATATTTAGTATTTTTAACTTCTTTCATCCTCTATTTCCTCTCCTTTTTCAGTAGATTTCCTTGAATCTTCAATCATTCTATTGCAAATAGTCTTTATTCCAGTTGCTAAAATCCATTTTATTTCCTCTATAGATTTCACAATGTATATAATCCATCTGGTAATAATTTTTTGATATGCCTACTTGCTATTCAATTTTTAAAGAAAGAATAGTTTTTGCTGTTTGTAAACATTAAGGTATAATTGCTGAAAATGGCCTTTAACATTAGAAAGATTTTGTAATTCTACAATGTCCATTGACTATCAATACTACAACCACAGAAATGATCCTTTCCCTTTGCTATCAGAAACTGTAGTAAGATAGGAATGCAAAACAAGAGAATAAATGAACAATGAAATATCTTAAATATCATATGCCTTTGCAGATCAAACATATGAATTGTTGGGATTGGGAATACCTACCTTTGAGTTTTTCAAAAATGATTCATATTTCTTCGATTTCATGGCATACGATGTTTTTCACTCAAAATTCAAAGACTGGATAGAGTCAAGATGTACCTTTAAAAAAGTACGTCTATCTATCAGTATTAGTTTAGTATTCATTTTCTTGATAGAGAAAAAGATACATATTAAGTTTTAAAAAAGAATTTCATGCCCCCTATCACTGGAGAGTCTAGATTTATGTATGACTTTAGTTATGGGGTTATGCAATTTTATGGGGCTTCTTTATCTTCATTTATTTGTACAGTTTAAGTTTGCTCTTAGAGTCATATTAACAACTGCCTGGTTTATGTTTTGACGATTGACACAAATGGCTTCCAAATTGTCATCATTTATGTTTTCAAACTTTCTGCTAAGTGAAAATAGAATGTAGCTTCCCCCCGCCCCCCTAGAATTTTTACTGAAGTCCCAACATCCATTCTTGCCGATGTCTCTTACACTCCATTCTCTCAGTCATACAGTTTAGGAAAATCACATCATCCTGATAAGTTTAGGTAAATCATCACCTTCATCCTGTAGACAGGGACAGAATGAATTCCAACAGCGATCATGAATGCTTTGTAACTTGTTTTACTTCTTGAACTTTCTATTCAATTACATTGATTCCTGAGATAAGCTTTGGGTGACCAATCACAAGATGAGATATTCAAACCCACCAGGCATTTAGCACCAGCAGTTCCTGGAGATAGAAGAGACTGTGTGCTGCCATCAATATTTACCATCTCAGAGACTCTCTCTAGGGTTACTCTGAGCTTTATCCTTGGTGACAATAGATTTAGCTGAAATCCTACAGAGAGAAAAAAGGAAAGATTAATATAAAAGGGCATGCTGAAATCCAAATATATCCATTATTGCCTTTGCCATACATATCCTCTATTTGAATCCATACTCTCAAAAACTATTGATGACCATATCTGTCCACATCCACTCTAAAATGGAACCACAACTTATAATCTTCTCCGATGCTAAATTAAAGATCTCTTGGTGAAATGTAAGTGTTCTGGTTCATGATTAGTTTTAGTCCTTCATCTTTTTTTCTATTGTCAGAGAAAGAAAAACAAGGAATCACAGCCCTTCAACGGACTGAGTTGCTTGATCAGCTAGTCTGACAGACTCAGGTAGATCTATGTCCATATTTAAGGGAATTGTTGGAGAGTCTGATACTTATTGTACTGCATTCATTTAGCATCACATTTATGGTTGGCATAGTTACAGATGTCCAGTTTAGCTGTACAGATTGAGCAAAAATAAAGCATTGATAACCTTGATTCCATCTACCTGTACAGCTCATTTGGAGAGAGTATTGTGCCTTAAATCAATTTTCATTTGCTAAATTCATTCTCTGTAACAAAACTAAAAATCTGTGAAGACTTATTCTTTTGAGTCTAAAACTCAGTCAGATAATTTCTGTCTCTTAGCAACAGTACTCGGTTCTCTACCAATCCCTTAATGCACAGTTAAATAGTTTTCATCTTCCTTTTGCTGCAGACAATTTGAAATGGTGACCTTACTATTTTTCTCCTGAATCTCCAAAGCTGTTGGCTAATATCTGTGCAACAAAGGTGATAATTTCTCAACTTCTCCCCTCACTATCACACCCTAGCAATTACCTATTTTGGAGTTCACCATTTACAAAGCTATAATTTTTAGTGACCGATATTTGTAACACTTAAAATGCTTTCTGTTGAAAATGAGGAAAAAAGCTAACAAGACTGGCTTAACCTGACAGGAGTTCTATTGACTTCTAGAGGTTAGAGCGTTTTCTCTTTAGCATGACTTGGTATGAGGGCTCAAATAAATTTGTCCCTCTATTTAGACTGTTGCAAAGAAAAAAATCCCACTATCATTCCAGTTCATATGTGCCCAGGTTTATTTCAAACAAAATGCGTTTAAACCTGTGATCAGTGAATGCCTGCAGAGAAGCAAACTTAGTAGAACATTTATCTTAATCTTCTTAGGGTGTCTTTAAAAAAGAGAAAGATCCTTGTGGCGGTCATGTGCTTATGTTAATTTCATGATTGAGATGTAGGGGTGAGTCTAGCCTATTAACCTGGAGATAGCCATTGAGTAGCCAATGAGGCTTCTGTGTGGGTGTGGCTTTCTCCTGAGACTTCTGGGAAATCTAGCCATATTTCCTTGATAGAAATGAAAGGCCATTTCCCCAGTTGTTGAGAGTTAATCTCAGAGACAATGAACAATGGACAAGACAAGATGGCAGTATCCAAGGAGCTGGATGAGCTGAAGGAAAAGTCACTTGGTCTTATCATGATGGAACCAGATCTCTGAAGCTGGAAAAGCCACGTGGAGACCCCTGCGAGCACTGAGTTGCTTCTACCACCACTGGATGCTGTTGATGGACCCTGAGTCCTGGAAATGAGGAGCCTGGAGAGACCCCTTCCAGTGCCTGGACTCTGCACCCACTGGCCTGTGACTTCATGAGTCGGAAGGAGACTTTATAGACTGGTAGCAGGCATATGGGTTAATATCGGACTTATGACTTTGAACTGGGCTGGGTTGGGGTGCTTTCTTAATGTCCTACTCCTCTTGTATATAAACAGTACTCTTATATCCATATGTGTATCTACGAACTGTTTCTCTAGTCTACCCGGACTAACACAATCCTATCAAAAGAGAAACTTCCACAGGGATTTGCTAAATTTAAAGCAAGTTAAATTTAATGCAAAACCACCAGTTCAAAAGTTATAGTTGCTGATTTACGGATTCTAAGTGGATAAACTTGATGGATTTTCTTTAAGAACCCAGGATAATCATTGGAATTTTGAAGGAAGACAGCAGAAAACCACATTGGTGAGAAAAATGCCAGGAATACCATATCAGTAATCTTTATCCCCATAATGACAGTGCATCTGCTCATGCTTCGTGTGTAGCAAGGGTTTTCCAGTGAGAATTTCACTGAGAAACTTTATACCAGTATCCCACAGTCAAGCATCCTCAAACATAGTTTTGTTCCTCAAACTCAAATGATATTGAAAAGATAAACAATTTGAGTTTTGACATTATGTAGATCAATGATCACAAAATGCTTGGGATTCCAAAATAAGAGATACTGATGTTGCAACTTCTTAAGTGTATAGACTTAGGTCTTAGGTGGAAGACATTTGAGAAGCAACAGCTTCAAATTGTTATATTTTTGGTTTAATGAAAGTTTGTGTGATTTCATAGCAATAGATTTTTACTTACCTCATTTTTAGCTTCAAATTTGATCATGTTCCTTACTTCATGGTTGAAAGGTGTCTACCACAGTATGTGAAATCAATTACAGAAATTCAAGTTTAATGGAAAAGGGAGAACCTGTCTTCTTACAGGGCTAAATTTGGGCACAGGTCAACTCCTGAACCAATTATAAGTGACAAGAGAATGCAACACTTTCTTTTGTTGTTTGAGTCAAAAATCAGCTTCTCAAAAAGACTATCGAGAAGCATGGAGAACATTTAGCCAACTATTAGGATCATTTACTGAGCAGCTAATAAAACAATAAATGCCACTGTTTCTGTACTCAAAAGAGCTTCACTCAAAAGGTGTTACTAATTTTCCTTATGTGAACATTCTAAGTTATGTGAATAGTATGACATATTCAGTCCTTTTAGTTTTTAACCTCCTCTATTAGTCTCTTTCCTGCTTTTTTGGGTATTGCTCTCAGGCTCTTCTCTACTTGGAAATCCCTCCTTGCATATTTCTCCTTCTGTTTCTCCCTTCCACTAGGCCCTTGAGGCAACATTTACATGAGTTGTTACATGGGTACATGTTTTTTTTTCTTGGTAAAGCCTTTCCAAGGCATTTCTCACTCACTTGCAGAAGGGCAAGGTAACCCTATGGACGATCATTTAGCTTTTGGAAATCTCTCTCAAAAATACATTCAGGAAATTTCTTTATGTATAAAGATAACTAAAGCCTCACTGTGGGTTATTATGGAATGTTATTCAAATGCTATTAGTGATTTTCAGCTTCCTTGTCATCCCTTATTATAGAGGATATAAAAGCCTATGGGTATGTTTTCAGGAAACATTCTGTTGTATGCTGGTTTTTCTAGAGAGGCATAATCAGTAGGATGGGTGGATGATAGATGATAGATAGAGAGATAAAGGAAGGAGGGTTATTTCAACGTAATGACTGTAGCACCTGGCAAGTTCCATGTTCATGGGTCAGATGTCAGACTGGAGGCTTCTCCTGGCTCCTATATCTGCAGTGGCTGATAAAATCAGTAAGTCAGATGGCAGGATACTGGTGACTCCTATGATCGTCATACACCTCAGCTGGCCACTCTCTCAAGTCCACAGAAGGGGAGACCAAATAATGAGCCCATTGCAGAATCCCGATCCAATAAGTCAGGTTTACCTCCCATTATTGAGGGAACTCCCTTTCAGTAATTGGCTACACTTGGCAAATAGAGGTGATTACGTTATAGTAGATCTCATCATGGAAGATAGCTACATCTATCAGTGAGTACCCTTGACTCAGCCAAGTTGACCAATAATCATAACTATCACCACTTTTTTTTTTTTTAGGCATCACTGCCCTGGTGGTGGGAGTAGGAGGCCAGCCTTTGCTCCTGTGAGCAGGAATTGAACCTCCATCCCAGCGGGCCGCCGTCCCGCGCATAACCACTACGCCGCAGGGGCTCAGCCCAACTATCACCACTTTTTATTGAAAATGCCTGCTTACTTTTCTTTCCTTTTCCTTCGGTGAATATAAACCCAAACCTGTCAATACCATAAATGTCTGGTTGATATGAGATGACAAAATGAAGAAGAAAATGTGCAATAGAAAGGCAGGGTAGAATGAAAGAAAAGCCCATTTACCTAGGCATCTTTAATAGTCCACTCCTGCCTACCCTCAGACTTATATGAGAGAAATAATCCCTAACATTTAAGTATGGAATTGGACATCTAATTATTTTTTACTTACTATTTTATCATCCAACAATAGCAATAGATTTTTACTTACCGTAGTTTCATAACACAAATATTTTTGTGACAAACCACCCTGAATGCTATAAAACTATATTTTAACTTTATACCCACAAAATACTGATATAAACCAATATACTCATAATATGCAAATGTACATCCATTTCACGAGGCAGAAGAATAATGGAAATGTTCACTAAAGACATTTTTTCTACACAGTGACCATCACCTGCGTACCATGGTCTTTTTAATTAAAAGAAGACAGATCATAAACTAGAACTATAAGATCCATCATGTAAAATATAGAATTAAAATATTAGAATACATCATTATCGCATTTCACATTCCTCTCTCCCACTATTGGGACTCTTTGTTTGATTACATTTTGTCTTTTTATCACCAAAGCGATGCAATATGGAATGATGGGCATAACATAAGCACTTATATAATATTTCATAAAAGAATCAATGAACGAATGAACTATGATATTTCTAGAATAGCAGAGCCAGACAGACTCCTGGGAGGTGGCCTGATGCTGTTGTATTTTCATGAAAATAACTAAATGAGTATAATGTCATGTTATCAATTACATGTGAAGCAGAGTTTGTAATGCTTTCTTTCACATGCAAAAATGAATCTTCTGGGCTAACTTGCTCAATAAATCTCTAGATCTTAAAGAAGAATCACTATCAGATTTGTTCTATATCAGAAGCTTTTAAAATTCAAATTACTTTGAGCAAATGCATTTAATACCCCCTCTCAAGCCACTCAAAAAGCTGATATAATACAAAGGTTTAATCACCCACATCTCCTTAAGGATATTAGATTTAGTTGGTTTTAGAAAATGTATTGTTCTTTCTTGGGTATAAAGACTTGTGAGACAATTGACCATTTATAAATCCTGCATGTGGGTGGCTTATTTATTCCTTATTATTTACACAAAAGTCATAAAAATTGACACTTTTTAAATTGGCATCTGTTTAGTAACTACAAGTGAGTGTAAGCTGCTGACTTGTATAACCTTTAGATCATCACCAACTGGTCTTCACTTGGTTGTTAGCACTTATAAAACCTGCTGGTATTTCAGCAGTGTTTTGGCGACTTTTTCTAGACTTGTGTGAATAACTTCACAATTTCTACCACAGTTTGTATTATTCTTTCCAGTTGAAAAGGAAACTCTGTTGACATATGGGTTACAAGTTAGGCTGCTAATCTCACAGTCAGCTCTTGGAAACTGACCGATGCTCCATAGAAGAAAGGTAAGTCTTTCTTTCCTCACAGGGACAGTTCTACTCTCTCCTGTAGGTTCATTTTGAGCCAGACTTGACTCAATGGCTGTGAGAGCGTTGTTTTGATTTGGGTTTCCTTTGAAACAAGTTGTATTCTAATGCAGAATTTCCCAAACTTCTGTCATTGGTTGACATTGCATTATAGAACAAAATCAGTGAAGCACCTGTATATATTATTGTTATTAGGTCCTGACAACACAATTCCAAGTGATACTCTAGGTAGAGTTGTATCCCAAGTAAAACAAAATGAAATACTGTTCATTCCCATGTTATCCTATGATGTGCCAATTCATCTCGAGTATTTTCATCCTTTTCATTAACCCTCTATTTCCCATGCAAGATATCTTTCTCTAGAGAGTAGTACCTTCCAAGTATGTGAGGAGGCTGTTTCTCCATTCTCACTTCGAAGAGTATTTTCCCTGCACTACTTCCAAGGCAGAGCTCTCATTCTTCTGGTAGCCTAACTTATATTCAATATTGGTCATCAACATCACAACTAAAAGATAGCTATTCTTCTTCAGTGTTCCTTATTTGCTACCTACACTTCATAATATATGAGGTACAGTGGTACAGGTTCATAATATATGAGAATACAGTGGCATAGGTGAGTCACACATTAGTCCCCAGAGTGCATCATTGCTTTTCAGTTCTTTAAAGAGATATTTTTGCAACAGATTTGCTTAAAGTGCTTTATCATCTGATTTCTTGACTATTGCTTCCATGAGTATTGTTTTTGGGTTCAAGTCAAAGGAAATCTTGGACAACTCCAATCTTTTCTCTATTATAGTCATGTGGCCTATTGGTCCTGCTGTGAGAATTTTTATTTTTCTTGAAATGGAGGTATAAGCCATGCAAGGAGACTGTGTTAGGTTGAGTTCTCTGGAAAAGCAGAGTCAATGAGACGTGTATATATCAAGAAAGTGATTTCTATCAAATGGTTCACAGAGATGTTGTGAGTCATCTGATCCATTTCAACTCACAGCGACCCCATGCAAAGCAGAATGAAGCACTACCCAGTCCTGTTCCATCATCAAAACTGTTCTTAAGTTTGAGTTCACGGTGTCAGCCCCTGCATTAGTTCATCACATCTGGTCCTTTCCTCTTTTCCCCACTGCTCCAGTTTCCCCAGCATTATGTCCTCCTCTGGGATCTTGTCTTTCCTGATAACAAGTCCAAAGTATATAAGACAAAATCTTGCTGTCCTTCCCTCTATGGCCTCTTCTAGAGGTACGTCTTCTGAGACAGATCTGTTTGTCCTTTTGACATTCCATGGTCCTTATAATATTCTTTGTCATCATCCCAGTTCAAATGTATCAATTTTTTTATCTTCTTTATTCAAAATGCAACTTTCACATGCATCTTAAGCAATCGAAAGTACCAAGGCTTGAGTGCAGTGTGCTTTAGTCCTAAAAGTAGCTTTCTTGCTTCTCAACACTTTAGGGAGGTCTTGTGCAGCAGACTTACCTACTGGAATGCTTGCTTTCCTCTCTTGACTGCTGTTTCCATGAGCGGTGATATGGATCCAAACAAAATTCTTGACAACTTCAAATTTTGCTCCCGTTATTATGACCAAGATTCCAGTTGCGACAATTTCTGTTTTCTTTGTGTTGACTTGTAACCCCGTACTGGAGGCTGTTAGCTTTGATATTCATCAACAAGTGCTTCACGTTCTCCTCACTTATGTCAAGTGCATATTGAAGGTTGTTAATATGCCTTTCCCCAAAACCGATTCCTCATTCTTCCTCATATAATTCAGCCCCTATGATTATTTGTTCAGCATACAGATTGAATACATATGGTAAGAGGATAAAGTCCTGTCACACACCTTTTTTGATTCCCAGGGGTCCTCACACTGTGGCCCACAGGTGCTTTGCCACCACTGCTGTCCTGCTTAGCAGCGGACCCACCCCGAGTCTGCAGTGAATTTGTTCATAGTTTTTTTAAACTATAGTCTGGCCCTCCAACGGTCTGAGGGACAGTGAGCTGGCCCCCTGCTTAAAAAAGTTTGAGGACCCCTGTTTTAAGCTATGCTATATTCTCTTTTCTGTTCCCACAACTGCCTTTTGATCCAAATACAGATTCTGCAGGAGTACAATGAAATTTCTGGAATTCCCAATGTTCTTAATGCTATCCTTAGGTTGTTACAATGTATGCATTAACTGTCTTGGCATAGTCCATGCAACACAGGTGAGCATCTTTCCGGTCTTCTCAGCTCTCTGTCAAGATCCATTTGACACCAGTAATGTTATCCACATCCTCTGTTGAATCAAGCCTGAACCTCTCAAACCTTCCTGTGAATGTGCTGCTGCAACTGTTGTTGGATCATCTGCAGTAAAATTTTACTTTCATGTGATAACAATTATATTGTTCTATAATTGGCACATTCTGTGAGATCACCTTTCTTTGGAATGAGTGCAAACATTGATATTTTTCAGTCAGTTGGTAAGCAGCTATCTTGTAAACTTCTTGGCAGAGATGAGCTAGTACTTTCAGTGCTTCATCACTTGTTGAAACATTTCAATTGGTACCCTATCAACTCCTGGACCTTATTTCAGGCCAGTGCTTTCAGCACAGTTTCAACTTCTTCCTTCACGAACGTCGGTTCTTGCTCCTATGTTACCTCTTGAAATAATTGAATGTCCACTTGTTCTTTTTGATCCAGTGACTCTGTGTATTCCATCTATTTTCATTTGATGTCTCCTGCACCATTCAATATTTTGTCTACAGAATATTTTAATATTGCAACTCTAGGTTTGAATTTTTTCTTGAGTTCTTTCCATTTAAGATATGCTGAGTGTGTTCTTTCTTTATGACTTTTTAAACCTAAAGATGTTTCAAAAGGGTGTGTGTACATTTCACTATAATATTGAATTTTTTTCTTCTGAGTTTCTCTTTGATATTTTCTTTTAAACTCTTTGACTTCATCACTTTTTCCATTTGCTGCTGCTATTCTATGAGCAAGAGCAAGTTTCAGAGTTTTCTTTGATATTCACCTTGATCTTTTTTTCTTTCTGCTTTTAAATAGCCTTTTGCATTCTTCCCATATGATATTCTTTATCCCACAACTCATCAGCTCTTCTGCCATCATCATTAATGTTTAATGTATCCTTAGTGTTTAATGCATCAAGCCTGTTATTTCAATGTTATAAAAATTCAGGTGACATATACTCAAGGTTTTGTTTTGGTTCCCTTGGATGGTTTTAATTTTCTTCAACTTCAACCTGAAATTACAACTAAGAAATTGATGATCTGTTCCCTCGTAAGCCTCTGACCTAATTTTAGCTGCTAATATTGAGTTTCTCCATAATCTAATCAATGTAATTTCTGTTCCTTCTTTCCCCCCCAATTTTTGCATTTCAATCACCATTTCAATTCACAATGTATCTTGATTACATTTTTAATCAAATTAAGACTGAAAATGCTGATAGAATTTTTCAATTTCTTGGTAGCTTTGGTGAATGCATTTTGATAATAGTTGTGGGCTGAGCCCCGGTGGCGTAAGTGGTTGAGTGTGGGACTGCAGCCCACAGGCTTGGCGGTTCAAATCCAGCGGCAGCTCTCAGGAGCAGCACTGGGTAGCTCCCACGACCACCAGAGGGCAGTGATGCCCCCCCAAACAAACAAAACAAAATAATAGTTGTATTGATTGGATTTCCTTGTATGGGGATAGACATTATCCTAATAGAGATAGCATTGTAAATCAAGATAGATATTAAAATGTCCCTTTTCACTATGAATACACTGTCCTTCCTCTTGATTGTGTCATTCTCAGCATAATAAATCACATGATTGTCTGATTCAAAATGGCTACCATCAGTCTACTTAGACTCCCCAACCTCTAGAGCTTTATGCATTCCATTTAGTTCTGTCACGTTCTAATTTTCCTTGATTTCCACGTCATACATTCCAAGTTCATTGTGTGTTACCATTTTGTTTGGTGCACAGTCAGCAAATGAAAGTTCTGAAGGCCTTACTCTCTCTGCAGCCTGATGGTTGGCTCTGTTCGAGAAGGTAACATTTCCTCAGGCGTATTTCAGGTGACTTCTGTCCTGAAAGGTTGATCTTTGGCACTATGTATCACACTGCTGTGCCCTTATTTATTAGGCTTTCAGTAGTATTAGGTTTCCAGTAACACACAGTTGTAGAATTTGTTATGTTCTGACCAGTTAAATTCTGTGGAACTGATGGACGCTGGGGGCTTCTCGAATGGTGTAGCTGTAGGGACTGAGAAACAGGAAGCAGGAAGTTAATCAGGAGGACTTTGGACTGGTGGTTGCAGAGCTGAATGAAATGGTGATTGGCAGTCACCTGTGGCTCCTAGGCTTGCCATTGTTAAAACAGGAGGTCAGTGAACAAGAAGAAGGCTTGATTAATTGCATCAAGACTGTGTCCCAAAAGACTGTATCAAGACAGTGTGCAAGGATCCTGGGACTTACACCCCAGGATGTCTTATTTTTTCTACAACTGCTTGGCTGCTTCACAGAAGATCCTGGAGTTGACCACACTATGTTGGAAAATATCATGGGAGAATCCTGGCTCGTCCAAGTTGACAGAAAACCTAACTGTCACAGAGACTTCAAAAAGTTTATGCAAAAAATTCTGTTATCTGAAAGATCTCAACCCCATCAGTCCATGAGCTATTTAGAACCTCCACATAATGAAGTCTCTATACAGTCTTTGGTCTTCATCAGTAAGTGCTTCAACTGATTGCTCTTAGCAAACAAGGATGGGTCAACTGCTTACTGCATGTTGTTAATGAGTATTTTTCCAATCCAGCTGATTTACTCTTCTAACGAATCTCTTTGATTTCATGTAGAGTCACCAATATAAATCAGTTGGTCACACAACTTGCTTTCAAATTTCTCGCCAAAAATGAGTGACCACTTCCAGTATTACTTTAGTCTATTTAATCATTTGAATGGGTAGTTCCCCAATTCCTAAAACCTTGCTTTTGGAGAATGCCTTCACTGCAGCTGGTTCTTGAAATCCTCCTGAAAAGGTTTAATGTCGAACAATTATTTCTGCCACATCTACTCTGTGAATTCATCCCAATTTCTTTTGATATTTTCTGAATCCTTCGACACTTTTCCCATAGAATGTTCAATATTGCAACTCAACACATTTTTTTCCTTCAATCTTTTTCAGCTTGAAAAATTCTGTATGTTCCTCTGTTTGCTTTTCTAATTCTGGGTCTTTTCATGTTTTATTAGCATACTTTGTGTTCTTGAACTGTCATTTGAAAACCTCTGTTCTGGGAATAACAAATACTAAACTGGCTGGTCATAGACCTGGCAATCAGACCAGAGGAATGCTAGATTTGTCAATTCTCAAATTTTGCAGGTTAAAGACAGGCTCTGGGTCAGGTCATGAGAACAGGGATCAATGGATGATACATTGAATGAACGATATAGACAGAGGAGAATGTCCCAGAACATTGCCCTTGAGGAACTAGATGGAATTCAGTTGATTGACTTTGAGACTGAATGACTGCTCACATCTGATCACAAAATGGAGAATGATTGCATTATGTTGAAATGTGGAAGAAAAATTGGTCCAATACCTGCCAAACCACTGATAAGTACAAACTAGTCAAGTTGATATACAGCATTGACAATCCCAAATGCCTGGGTACCATTATATCTTTAATGTTCTTCTTCAAAGAGTGCAGTATTTTACTAAAAATACTATAGTTAAGAAATATGTATCTTATTATTAAAAATGTGAAAGTAGTATTTCCTCCCATAGATAGATCACTTTAGCAATAAGTTCAATAGAAATGTTTGTGATCTAATACAGTAGGAGAGGTTGAGACTTCAAAAAGTAAAGATGAGGTCATGTTAACCATTGCTAATGAGTTGATTCTGACTCTTAGTGACCTTTCCTGGCTCAAAGGAGAACTGTGCACCCCACATGAGTGGCTGGTTTTTCAGAAGTCGATCAGCAGGCCATTCTTTTGCGTTGCCTCTGGATGGACTCCAACCTTGAACTTTTCTGTTAGCAACTGAGCTCATTCACTGTTGATATAACCCAGGGATTTCTGGCTTTTATTATAAAGGTGTTAAATAATTTTAGCTTTAAATTAATATTTCGTCTTTGATGGACTTGAAAGAAGACAAAATCATTTTTTCTTTCTCTGAGTAATGTTTTACCATGTGCTGTTATCAAATGTGATGTCCACTGCTATGTTATCTAAAACCTTTCTTAACTCATTATAGTGCATTATGTTAAATCTTAAGAAATGTATTCAAAATAAATGTCTTCAGAGATTTATTAATGTTTTTCAAAGTTGTGCCTGTATGTATACATTTGTGTGATGTGAATCTACTGCACTGACATACATATATGAATCAGTTGCTTATTTGTGGATATGTAAATGTTGACTTATAGAAAATAGAATACACCTACAAATAAAATTTATATAGGCTATATTTTAATATTGTAATAAATAAATTTTATTGAATATTCTAATTTAAAATTTAAACAAGTATTAAAAAAAACTTGGTCTGATTTAACTGATTGATTTTCATATACACAGCTCGACTGCCCCCTATGCAGCTTACAACACATGTTTTAGTGTGGTCCTCATCCTGTGGACCTTCCATGATCTGCTCCAATCTACAGATCTCCCTAGTGTCTTTCTCCCTCACCTCAGGAACACTGGCTTAATTTTTGTTTCACAAACATCAGGTTTTATGTGCTTTCGATAATTTTTCACTTGCCCTTTTAAGTTTTACCAAAGTACTCTTTCTTTGGAACTTAACTGGTCTGGTCCTTTCTATTCCTTAAATGGCATACATCCTGGATACTATGGGCTTTCTACTCCCATAAAGAGATAATTATCTCACAGGAACAAGTGTCCTCTGTCATATAGCTTGCTATGAGTCAACATTGAATAGACTGCTATGAATTTGTTTTTGTTTATCTTTGATACCTGTGTACACCTTCCCATGCTAGACCTGATTTCACCTTTTACACTTAGTGTTTTGGAGTTTTATAATCACCTCTTGTCTCTTTTTTTACTTCTCTTCAAGGTTTTGAGTGTAGACGTCAATTGTCATGGCATGCACTATCCCATGGAATCCTTGACACAAAGATCCTTTGTTATTAGCTTCTTGTGAGTCAGTCCTTCGTCGTGGTGCCCGCTACAGAATGGAGTGAAACATTGCAGGGTCCTGACACCTCATTGTGGTGGGATCCTGGAGATTGTGAACCATAGGGTTTTCTTTTTTTCTTTTTAAATCCTTCTATTGGGGGCTCATAAAACTCTTATCACTATCCATACATAAATCCATTGTGTATCAAGCACATCTGTACATCCACTGCCCTTATCATTCTCACAGCACTTGCTTTCCATCAAAGCCTTTGGCATCAGAGTCTCATTTTCCCTTCTCTCCCCCCATAGAACCCCCTGATAATTTATAGATTATCATTACTTTATCATACCGAACACTGTTCAATGTCTCCCTCTGGCCACTTGCCCATTGTCTATATTCCAGGGAAGAGGTTATTTTTAGATCTTTATAATCGGTTCCCCCTTTCTAGCCCACCTTCCCTCCACTCTCCCAGTATGGCCACTCTCATCACTGGGCCTGAAGGAATCATCTGCCTTGTATTCCCCATGTTTCTGGCTCATGTCTGTGTCAGTGTACATCCTCTGATCTAGCTGTATTTATAAGGTAGAATTAGGATCATGATAGTGGGGAGGAGGAAATATTGAAGAAATAAAGGAAAGTTGTATGCTTCATCATTGGTACACTACACCTTAAAGAGTTTGTATCCTCCCTGTGTCCCTTCTGTAAGGAGAAGTCCATTACTTACAAATGGATTTTGGGTCCTCAGTCTGTACTCCCACTCATTCACATTAATAAAATTTTAGTTCCTTGATTGCTGATACCCGATACCTTCCATATCTCATGGTCATACAGACTGGTGTGTTTCTACCATGTGGGCATTGTTGCTTCTGAGCTAGATGGCCACTTGTTTACCTTTAAACCTTTAAGACCCCAGACACTGTATCTTTTGATAGTCGGGCACCATCCTATTTCTTCACCACCATTGCATATACACACTTTTGCCATGATTGTCAGCAATCGTGTCAGGAAGGTGAGCATCATGGGGTGCTAGTGGGGAGGTGGGTAAAGGGAGATGGTATTGACCAATCCAGGGACAAGGGAGCAATAAGTGATCTAAAATCAGCGGCAAGGTAGGTATGAAAGGGATTGATCAAGGGGAGGGTAGCCGAGAGAAATTCCTGAGACTCAAATGAAAACTGAGCATGATAGTGAGATAGGAGGGAAGTATAAGGAAATAGAAGAAGGAAATAGGAGGTAGGGGACATTTATAGAGGTCTAAATACAAGCATGTACATAGGTAAATATATTTATATGTGATGAAAGGGAAATAGATTTGCATGCACATATTTATAGGCTCAGTATTAAAGGAGGGGATGGACATTGGGCCTTCACTCAAGTACTTCCTCAATGCAAGAACACTTTTTTTTAAATTTTTTATTTTTGGGGCATCACTGTCCTCTGGTGGGAGTGAGAGACTCAGCCTTGCTCCTGGAGGGCTACTGCTGGATTTGAACCAAGTCAGTGGGCCACAGTCCAACACTCAACCACTACGCCACCAGAGCTCAGCCAAGACTTTGTTATAGTAAATTGGACCATATGATTTTCATTGGCTGATTTTTCAGAAGTAGATTGTCAGGCCTTATTTCGTAATTTATCTTCGTCTGCAAACCTCACTGAAACTAGTTCTGCAACAGCATCATCACAGACAAGACGTCATTGACACACAATTCTTGGGTGTTCATGAGGTGAATTATCTCAGAATCAAATCCAGATTTTCCACATGGAAGTTGAACTTTCTATTGAGTTGTCAATATGCACTTGGTATACAGAACATTCAGTAAATATATGTCTTGTGACTGAATCCTCTTCAAATAATTATTTCATCTACTTCAGTGGTTCTCAATCTGTGAGTTAGAATGGCCCTTTCACAGGGATCGCCCATCTCTTAATCATAACAAAATTACAGTGACAAAATAGCAATGAAAATAATCTTGGGTGTGGGGGTGTTACCACATGTGAGGAACTGTATAAAAGGGTGGTGGCATTAGGAAGGTTGAGAACCACTGATCTAATTGATCGGTCACTTCAACTATAATGTCTTTTTAAAATTATTATTTTTTTGAGAAAGGAATGTGTGCCATATTCTGTAGGGGAAAGATGAAAGAGTAGGGGGGAAATGAATCAACAGTTTTCCCTTGGTTGGAATAGTGTTTAAATCTAATTGTCATGACTGAGCATAGGGGGAAGCTTAAGCATCAAAGATATATGGTTTTGCAGCATCAAAGGCCAAGTTGCAACACTGTTTTAAATCTTCTAATGATCTCCTTATAATTATGAATCCCTAAGAAGAAATTCAACTGCTTTCTATGTTTGGAAATCTGCTTAACTATGCTTAATTATTTTGCTTTGGCTCAATTCCAAGCTCAGAAATACTCTTTGCTTAACTAGAATTGCATTTGGACTTAGGTAAGAAACAGTTATTGTTATATACTTGTAGGTGTGAGAACCAGCTGCTAAAGAAATTTGAATTCATTTCAAATTCATTTCAAAAAATTGCTCCATAGTGTCAGCCCTCGGACTCAGATCTAAATGTCAAAATTGTTTTGCTGTAGAAAAGTTAAGCACTTAGTCAACATTTTGATATTCCTGCAACTTCATTAAAAAAACAAAATATTTTTTTATTCTTTCCAATTCTCACATGGATCCTTTTTCTAGAAAGAAATTGGCAAATACACATAATGAATATTTATGGAGAACATATCTATCCATTGAAATATATGCTTTCTTTTTATAAATGTGGCAGGTATGGTGAGCTGATCATACTCAATTTCTGTATCCTCTCAAAAGTATGTGGTTGTTGTTGAACACTGAATGTCTTTCCCCAAGGACTACATTTTCAATCTTCCCTCGCCCTTTATTTCTGATGAGCCCACCTACTGATTAAGCATGCTTCCTTACTAGAATGAGATAGGCAAGCTTTGACTATGTGGTCTTTCCCCCCAGGATTATAGGGTGGGCGGCACGCATGCATCCCTGAACCATAAAAAGGACCATAAGATTCCTCAGTCACAACATGCAGATAAGTTTCCTTTGAGAGTCACATAATGGGAACATCAGCTTTGAATCTGAAGTCAATAAGACCAAACATACCCTTTCCTGTGCTGCTGAGATTCAGAGTCTTTTCATCTTTTCATTTTTATCAGTCAATTTATTGGGGTCTCTTACAGCTCTTATAACATTGCATACATCAATTGTCCAAGCATATTTGTACAAAGGTTTCCATCATCATTTTCAAAACATTTTCTTTTTTTCCTGCATTATGTTCTTTTTCCTAGAGAAGTGGAAATATGATGATGAACAACATGCTATATGTGAGATTTTCAGTATATCTATTATTGTATGTATGCATACATACTCACAGAACTAGCTCAGCTGGTTTGCACAAGATAGGTTTGAGGAAATAGCTGAAAGGAATAAGCCAACTTATCCAAGTTAAAGTACACATTAGGTTAAGTAAGAGCTAAGTAAAAGCCAGTGTTTTATCAGCAGACCCAGGAGTTGACAGACAGAAAGGGTATCACTGTCTCTTTTAGTAAAGTTCTATTAGAACCTATTGTTACCCTTCCATTTATGTGTTATCTATAACTGTTGCCTTGCCCCAATATTTATAGCAGTATTGAATGGTTTCAGCAGAGATCAGATTTGAACACACTAGAACACTCACTGTTTCTTTACAGGAAAAAGTCTGCTTATCCATTTGTTCCATCATCGGTCTGCTTACTCCCTAGGTGAACTATTAATGGGAAGAGAGAAAAAGTCATTTAACTTCCATTCATTTTTGTGTTTACTCTCTCTCTCAGGAAATAAAGATATTTGGCATTTCTATTAAATTCAGAATATTTATTTTAGTAGTTTCTGTATACAAAGGTCCTTTCTTCCTTTATGGAGGTGTTTTACACATTATCACCCAGAATATATATGAGTGTGCAGTCCTATCACTTTCCTTTTGTGGTAGCTAGATTTTTAGTGAATTTATATGAATTTTAGTGAATTTGTATGAAAGCAGAGGAACAGAATCCAAACCTCTAAATTGTTTTAGGTAGAACCTGTTGATGCCTTCCTGAGGGTGTGGTCTTTCCTACAAGAGAGCGAGGACTGCTCCTTCTTTTGCTTCTTCCTCCGCACCTGCCTAGATGATGGGACTTTGTGCCTGCCAAGAGAGGCAGCCCCGTGTTGACCACCTAAACATGAGAGATGCTGGTCCCCTGTCAAGTTCCCACTGACCTTCGGTTCACTTGACTCTGTGCCTACAAGCCTGTAATCTTCCTGCATCTGGTTTCTCTTTCATCAGCTTCAGGAACCTGCAGCTAACCCTTCATGGGTCTCCAGCTAGCCGTGGACCCGTAGGCTTATGTTAGACTGGGCATGTTGCCGTCTTCACTATATGATTGCTACTTGAAATCAAGTTCTTTCTCACACATATATAAATGTCCCTGGTTGTGTTTTTCTAGATCACTCAACCTACCACAGTCTTCTGCTTTCTCAAATCATATTCGCCTGCCAGAGAGGGGCCTTGTTAGCGGACTTTTCAAAGTGGTGAAGAGCAAAGATGCCCCCTTGAGGCCTCATAGGTGCTTGATCCAAGACCAGGGCATTTTTAAGTGCCTCCCATGCATGTGAAAACTGGACAATGAAGAAGGGAGGTGGGAGAATAACTGAAGCATTTTAATTATGGGATTGATGAAGAACATTGAAGAGATCGTGGTCTGCCAGAAGGACAAACAAGTTTGTCCTGAGATCACGACAACCTAATGCGCCTCAGAAGTATGAGTGATGAGGCTTTGTCTCATATGCTGTAAGCATGTCATCAGGAGGAGAACATCCTGCTTGGTAAAGTGGAGGGTCCCTGTCAGAAGAGGAAGACCCTCACCATGATAGAGCGACACCTTTGGCACTACAATTGGTTCTTCTGTAACCATGAGAGGGTAGTGCAGGACCAGGCAGTGTTTCTCTTGTTAGAGCTTCGCTATGAGTCAGTACTGACTTCAACCACCAAACAACGAGGGCCGCGAAGAGCATTGTCAGCAGACTGAAACCATTAACAGCTCTGAGGTTGAAAGAAGAGGCTTTCTGCTCTTGCTGAGAGCTGTGGTCCCAGAACGCCACAGAAAGAGTTATACCCTGCCCCCGAGAGTTGCTGGATGCATCAGAATCAACTCGATGACAGCGAGTTTGGTTTTGGTGTTGCCACCGCAATAACCTTACACCCATTATATTTTATCTTAACGATTGATTTTATTGATCCGCATTACTGTATAAAGCATTTGATTCAATCTATAGTAAGCCACCATTCTAGTTATCTGTTATGTATTTCGTTTGTATTTCGTTCGAACGATCATGATGATTAAACGACATGACATCAATAAAATATTTGTTCTATCACTCGCCACTGATTCTGAGTAACAATTCTTTTATGGCATTCTATATAAACACAACTTACCACTACATGAAGAGGAAAAACTGAGAAGCCTAAATAGGGAACCCTATTGGCTTTCAGACTGCAAGTTGCAGTTAAAAAAAAAAAATCAATGTTAGCTGACAAAACCCAAAGAAAGCGAAAGCACCTTGGAAGGGCCTTTTGAGCTTTTGTTAGGGAAAGTCCGCTAAGGGTAAAGATGTATGCAGCCCTGTTTCTAAGTGGATCTGAGAGCGAACAAAGGTGGGTCTGAATCTAAAGGCAATGTTTGTCAGAAATCTAACAGCCTGACCAGCACTTAGGGACGGCAGTAAGAACAAGAATGACTGCCAAATGACATCTCAAGTGTTTCCAAGACATCAAAATACCATTGGGCCTGAGTGGTTGGAGGTCATCTTTTACAACCTGTCTCTTTTTTCTTTCATTTGCATGCATTCTGCCTCACCTCATTGGAATCTTTACTCGTGGCTAGAAACTTCCGCAGCCTCCTTGATGAGTTGGAGGGGTCATTTCCTTCTTTTGGTAACAAACTTGGGGTTTACTTCTTGGCTTTGCTTGAAGTGTCAATAACTGAATTTTTCCAGGCAGTCCTTGTCATGCACGATGCGTGACTTCCACTGTTTATCTACAGGGCTGGCATGTGCTGGTTGGTTGCCATCTTATTGGTCTGATTCCTGAGCCCAGGGTCAACAGAATGGAATGCTGTCTGATCCTGTCCAACTTCACAATAACTGATAGTCTTGAGCCCATTCGCATGACCAATCGGTGTGTTGAGTGCCTTCTAAACTGGAGGGCTCATTCTCCAGTATTATTTTTTCTTTTTTTTAAAATAATTTTATGGGGAGCTCTTACAGCTATTATAACATTTGATATACCATCTGTATCAAACAGATTTGCACACATGTTGCCACATTCATTTCCAAACATGTTCCACTTGAGCCATTGGTATAAGTTCCTCTTTCCCCTTCCCCCCTTTTTTTTAATGAATCTTTTTCTTGGATACTCATGCTCATACATCTCCCCTCACAGTCCATACATACATACAAATGCAGACCTCATTTGCACACTTGTTACCATCATCACTCTCAAACCATCCTCCCGCCACTTAGGCTCCAAGTTCCAGCTCCCCATATTTCCCTTCCCCCTACTCACCCCACAAACCTTTAATGATTTACAAATTGTTACTGCTTTCTCATATCGTACCCTGTCCAATGTATCCCTTCACTCAATTCCCTATTGGCCGTGTCCCAGAGAGGAAATTATATGTAGATCCCTGAAATTGGTTCCCCCTTTCTACTCCACCATCCCTCCACCCTCCCAGTATCTTCCAGTATGATATTGGACAATAAGCACACTCTAAATCCATAGGGTTTCCATTGGCTAATTCTTGGAACTCATTTTGACTTCTATGTTAGTCCATCTTAATCTGGATGCTCCAATGAAATCTATCACAGGTGAGTCAGCCAGTACTTTAAATACTAGTGGAATAACTTCTAGCATAATAGCAAGAAATAAGCCACAGTATTAATTTGCAGTAATCTGACTGATTAGAATCAAACTAAATTTTCTAGGTTACCTGAGAAAATAGTATTATGAGAATCACTGCTAGTGTGATAAAATGCACTCAAATCACTATTGGAAAAATGTATTTTGAAGACAACTCATTGATAAACTAGAAATTGCCTATGCATTTTGCCTGGAAAAGGAAAAATTTGATTTACAGAAAGTTTAAAGTGGGTGTGCCAGTTTTGGATGACATTGAAGTATGTCTGCTTGGTGGTACAATGACGACTACCACCATGAAAATTTTTTGTGGGGTAGTGTTATCTATAAATCTTACTGCATACATTACGAAGGGATTGTTAGAGTGAGGAAAGCAGGAATGTTTGTTTTGTCAATTTCTATATAAATAACTAAGAAAATTAGACCTAACACATAGCAACAAAAAGAGCCCTGGGGGGAGAAGTGAATTGGGTCACTGACTACAAGATCACTGGTCCAAATACATCAGCTGCTGTGAGGGAAAAGATGAGGGTCTTTGTTCCTGAAAAGATTTACAGCCTCAGAAACTAATGAGGGCAGGCATACTCTAATCTTGTGGAGTTACAATGAGAGGGAATTGATTCAATGGTACTAGTTTGTTTTTCTTGGCCACCAGCAGAGGTTCATCATTACAAAACAGATTGCCTCTGATTTACTTTTTTAAAATATATATATTTTTCTGAATTCCACAAGTGATAGCTAAAATTATATAGCATTATGTAGGACATAAGATAGACATTAAGTTTATCTTTACTTCAGTATCTAATATTTATTTTTGATCACTTTTGATGGTCAAGGGATAGCCTTTGTAATGAAAACAAACTAGTGACTTGAGAAATTTCATTTGATAAACTCATGCCTAAAACATGAATCCCTTTCTCAGAAGGAAATAAATAGATGGTTATTAGAAAATCCACAAGCGAATAGATAGATGAGGGCAATAAAAGGGACTTTCGTATTGTGGTGTGATGTCAGCTGCATAATAATTTTTCTTTTTCTTCTCTTGCTTCTGGTGACATTTTATTTTTTTCAAGTCTTAAATTCACCAAACTTATTTTTAGAAAGTTTACACAAGAAATAAAACCTTGCATTAAATGATATTGATCCTCTTAAGTTATAACCACATTGGTTTTTTAATAAGACAATTTGATGGAAGATTAGTAAAGGAAATAAAAGTATCTTTAAATTAATATACAAATTCTGTTTTCTTATCGCATGCCCATACCTTTACTGCCAAAAAAGCACCCTACTCTTTTGCTTCAGTTTGCTACACTAAGACTGGGCTGCCACTCCTTCCTGTCTCCTAGCAATGAATGCCAATCCCGTTTTCCAAGGCCAATTTCATCATCTTTAGCTTTTTCCCTTTTCAGCAAAGATGTGATTTTTAAAATTTGATTATAACCTAGCCTAGCGTTTGAGCAAGCAGTTTTGCTGATGATGGAAAACTTAATTCTGCCAATTCAAGGCCATGTAGTCATGTCTGGAATAAAACGTATCCTTTTTCTATGTAAACATTCAGTCAAATGTATTTCTTGTCACTTGAGGAAGGATGTTTCTTGTCATTGGAAGGAGGTGGTAACTCCTCTGTGGGTTCCTGGGTTGTAACTTATCATCTGTCCTCCTGGTTTATTTTCTTCCCTTCCAACTTCATTCTCAGCCTGAGCCGGTAAACAAGACCTGAGGAAACTTGAGCTTCAGTTTGTCACTTCTCAGGCTTCTAATGACACTCTGAAGGGGTCCTAAAACCCAACGGTGTGGAGCCAACCCTGACTTAAGCTGACCCCATCTGTTACAGCGAACTGTTCCATAGAGTATTCTTGGTTGTAAATTAAAAAAAAAATAGTTTTACTGGCACATGTGTCACATACCATGGGATTCAATTGTTCAATCATATGAAGAAGAATTGTGTAACCATTATCACAATCAATTTCAGAGCATTTTCTTCTTCTTACACATTGTTGTTTGTTCCCTGTTTCAACCCATCCTCCCTTGTTAGACCCCAAGGTAATTAATAATCCAGGTGTTCTCACATAGATTCATCTAGCTTGGATTTCATAAAAGGACAATCATACAAAACAAAAACAGGAACCCAGAAACAATGGCCAAAACAATGATTAGACAAAATAGAGATAAACCTCCATCGAAAAGAATGCCAAGTATTAAAAGCTGAAACAACTTTAAAATGGGTCAAAAGGGAAATCAAGCGATAAGGTATTACATTTTAATATAACTACATCTACCATAATGAGTAATGCTTTCTCTCAGAAAAAAGACTATTTACATTCCTGGAGTGCGGTCAGAGGTGAGTCACTGGACACAAAATCCATGTGGGGTCCTTCCGCTGTCATCTAGAGCCTTACGCAAACCGAGTATGTAGAATTTAAGCTCTTATGTCATTCTCTCCATCAGATTTGAGTTTTAGTCTTCAATTTCCTTAAATAACACACTTCTTCCATGAGTACTTAGCCAACACTTCACCCCCAGATGCTACTCTTTCAGAGAAGAAGTGGGCACCATCTGTTTTTGTTTCGTTTTGTTCTTACCACACTTTGCTACAGCACCCATATCTTCAGGGATCTCTTCTTGAGGGTAAGTATTGAATAGGGCCATGTTAAAAGAACGATTTTTTCTTTGATTAAGGCTACAGAATGCAGACACATGTCTGAAATATTGGTTTGTACAGATTAAATTATTAAATGACTGGACACTATTTACATGAACAATAGAGATTGGTGATAAAGTAAATCTTCAGTGATATTCATACTCAAAGGCAGGATCATACCTCTGGCGGTCATGTATTCGATATGTCAATTTCATGATCTCCTGTTAATCTGGAGATAGCCATTGAGTAGCTAATGATGCCTTTGTGTGGACATGGCTTTCTCCTGAGACTTCTGGAAAATCTCACGATATTTCCCTCATGGAGATGAGAGGCCATCTCCCCAGTTGTGGGGAGTTAGTCTCTGAGACAACGAAGTACGGACAAGACAAGATGGCAGAATCCGAGGAGCTGGAGGAGCCGGAAGAGAAGCCACATGGCCTTACCTTGATGGAACCAGACCTCTGAAGCTGGAGAAGCCATGTGGAGACCCCTGCCAGTGATGAGTTGCTTCTATCACCACTGGATGCTGTTGATGGACCCTGAGACCTGGAAGCGAGGAGCCATGGGGAGATCCCTGCCAGTGCCGGAACTCTGCACCCACTGGCCTGTGACTTCATGAATTGATGGACCCTGAGACCTGGAAGTGAGGAGCCATGGGGAGATCCCTGCCAGTGCCAGAACTCTGCACCCACTGGCCTGTGACTTCATGAGTTGGAAGGAGACTTTATAGACTGATATTGGGCATATGGGCTAATACTGGACTTATGACTTTGAACTAGACTGGGCTGGGTTGTTTTCTCAATGTCCCATTCCTCTTGTATATAAACCTTTTCCTTATATCCGTATGTATGTCTCTGAATTTTTTCTCTAGTCTACCCAGACTAACAAAACACCTGCCAGATGAATTCATGTCACTAGAAAACATAAGTCTACTTATATTTTCTATTTCAATGGGATGCCCAACAAAGGTATAACTGGGTTATACTTATGGTATTTATATCACCAGTTGTTTTATGTAGTGCCATAGCACTTCCCATAGTGGTTCTATATATTTACAAGCACATCAGCAGTTTGTAAGAACGCCAATCTCTCCAGTGTTTGCTGTCTTTTTTTTTTTTAATTTAATAGGGCTATCATTGTCTGTGTAGGATGACAGCTCCATGTTTTGATTTGCATCTTGTAGATGGCTAGTGATTATCAGCATTTCCTTGTGCATTTATTAGCAATTTGAGTGTTATTCCTTGTGAACTGTCTGTTCATGTACTTTGCCCTCTGATCATTGAGCTGTTTGGGGTTTTTTATTGAGATGTTGCACAATTCTATAAATTTTAGTAATTAACCCCTTGTTTGTTGTGTCATTGCTAAAGTTTTTTTCCCCTCAATCAGTGGGCTTTCATTTAAATCTTTTGATGTGAATACATATTTTGTTTTTAATAGATCTCAGTTATCTATTTTGTCTTCCACCCCATGTGCTTCCTCTATTATGTTTGTTAGTCTCTGTATGCCCTGTGCTAGGGCCTTGGGTTTGTCCCAGTCTTCTCATGGATGATCTGTAGAGCTTTGGGGTTTGCATTTAGGTCTCTAATATATCTTTGAGTTCATTTTTTGTGCATGTGGTGAGGGGTCCTGCTTCATTGCTCTGCAGATGGAGATCGAATTTTCCATTTCCATTTGTTGGAGAGATTGTCCCTTTGTTTTTTTTCTATTTTTTTTATAATTTGATGAAAATTAGTTGCCTATATTTGCCTGCTTTTATTTCTTGGGGTTTCTACTCTATTGCTTTGGTTTATGTACCTATCATTGTATCAGTACCAGGCTCTTTTGATGACTGTGGTTGAGTTGTAGTTTTGAGGTAGTACAAAGCCTACTACTGTGTTCTTCCTTTTGAGAAGTTCTTGGCTTATACTGCCTTCATTGTATTGGTTACCAGGTGGTGTGGTGCTGCCCAATACTCTCAAGTTTGCATATGTGGTTGCTGTTGTTGATTCTCTTTCCATTGTGATCTGGTTTATATATATATAATATTCATATATGTACATACATTATATTATATATATCCACACAATGTATACATATATGTAATATTGGTCTTGTTTTGAATAATTCATTAGTTTGCTCTTGTATGGAGAGACCTTTATTTCTCCTTCTTATTTGAGATAATTCTGCAGGATATGTGGTCCTGGTTGGGGTGGTGTACTCCAATCTACAGGCCTGCCTGTTTGAGTCAGGGGAGCATGAATCTCAGAAGACTGTGCCAGAAGAGGAAGTGGGAGAGAACTAGAAAGAAAGAATGAAAGAAAGGAGAAAGTATCATAATAGAACAAAGATATACAAAAACTGAAGAAAAGAAAAGAAAGTGAGACATAAACTGCCTTGAGAGTGTTGTTTGGTACAGGTTGTATGGAATGTCTGTAAAGATGTTGCGTGTGCCATGTGGGGGCGGGGGGACAATGGTGAACAGAATAGGAAAGAAACAACATGGAATGAAAACACTGGTGCAAACGGTAGCTTAGATACTGAGAAAATCGGCGCCGAATTGTTCCCGTGATGTGCTATCCACACAGAGCCCCTGGAGGCCATGTGGTTAAGAAGTTTGTCTGACTGGATTGCCATAAGGTCAAGGAAGAGCCAGCTGTGCTGGGAAGCAGGGAGTGTTCACAGAAACAGCTCCTGCTGCTGGTCAGTCGTTGAGAAGCGTCTGTCACCAGGTCTTGCTGCTCTCCCTCTTTTAAGAAACTTTGGTCAACTTAGTTTCTAAGTTGATTTTCTCCCTGCCAGTAAGTGCAGAATATCCCTTCTAATAGAACCTCCCTGGAAGTCATTAAGCAGATCTTCCCATGCTCATTATCTGGCAGCCATATGCTCCTGTCTGTCTCAGTTGTAAACTTTATGGAAGCTGTTTTCCAAACCTTTCCTTCAGATTGCTGCTAGGTGGGTGCAAGCCACCGACTTACAGCTTGGTAGTAAAATGCCAACTGCAGGCACCACCCAGGGCACTAGCGAAGCATTTGTTATTAAAGATGCCTTCAAAAGACATCTTTACATGAAAAACTTTCTAAACTTGCAGAAGAGTTGCACGTACAGTACAAACACCATAGCCTTGACCACGCTAAAATATTATGTGATATCTCTTCCATATAAACCAGTTTATTCTTAAAAATTGTATATTTTCTCTATGAACATGATATAACCATTGAAAGCATAGAATGAATATTGACATGTTACTTAACTTTAATGTTTTGCCAATTGCCTTAATCATGTCCTTTAGAACGGTATTGAATTATTGTTGGTCTCCTTCAGTGAGGAGCTCCCTCGTGTTTTTTTGTATGAATAGGCCAATTCATTTGACATTCTTTCTCAATTTGGAGTTACCAAGATTTCCTCAAGATTACTTTCAAATGATGCAATTTTGATAATATGCATAAGAAGGGTAATGCTAAAGCTACTGCCTACATTGTAAGCATTTTGATTTATCTTTGTCTCAATGACATAGACTTTGTCCACTTAGCTTCAGTGATACAACTTTTTCGTCTTGCTAAAGTTATGTTTTGTAAGGATTATGCAGTTTGAGACTTTAAAAAGAATTTTTCATCAAATTCCAACACGCTTCATTTCCTATCTTCATCTTAACACACACATACACAACATAGCATCTACATTATTATTTATATCAAGTTTGACTCATTGATTCTTATTTTACTTGATCTAGATCATTGTTGGTTATTTTGATATTTAATTTGGCCTAGATTTCTGAATTCAGTTGGTATTTGAGTATTCTTTCAGTCATTTCAGTATTCTTTCGTCATTCTTTCAGTATTTTTGAATTTCCCAGCACAACAAAATTTATCTTGCATTTTATCCCCCTAGACCCAGAAACAACCAATGATCAAAGGAACACTGGTTCCTCTATTGAAGAATGGCACTTAGGAACTCGTCTTGGAATACTATGTATATGAATTTGCATATTGTGCTCTTTGATTTTAAGAAATATTCTTTTTAGGTCTTCTCACTGTTTACATAAAGTAAACAAACTATCAAATTCACTGCCCTGGATTAGATTCCAGTTCATAGCAATCCTATATAGGGTTTATAAATCTTTGTATGAACAGATAGTCACATTTTTCTTTAACAGAGAAGCTATTGGGATTGGAATGGTGGACCTTGTTGGTAGCAGTGCAAGAAGACCTAATTCCCAGTGCTACCAGAACCCTGCATTGTGTGTGTGTGCATCTGCTGTGCACACGCACATGCGTGCTCGCATATACATGCATACATAGGAGGCATCGAAAACAACATGGGGAAGTGGGATCAAAAGACCGTGAAACTTTCCCATGCATTCTTAAAGTGACTGTGTACATGTATGCAATATTAAAAACGACGAGTTTATACCCATATGCCCAATTTCAGCCTACTATCACCACAGGATCACACGTCTATTCTAGTGCCCATACTCTGATGTTTTAAAAAACTCCCCTCTGTCAATAAGGAACATCACTCTCATTGCAGTTGGTAGCTTTCATGAATCTGACTCATCTCCATTGTCTCCGACTGCCTGTCTTTCTTTTCCAGGACCATGTGGTGCTCTTTTGACTCGATTTAAAATCTTACGTCCCTCCCCTGCGACGCCATGATCACCTGCCTGCACATTAACATCCCTTGCCTTGCCAAGCGGTGCAGCCACAAGGGAGCGTGATGCCTCATTCCCCTCAAGTGAGGCTGTACAATCATCATTGCTATCTGTTCTCTCTTCTCCAACTTCCCACCCCCCTCCAGTATCCTCAGGATAGCTGAAGGTTGGAAGGCGGGAGGGGCCATTCTTTCCCACTCCTTGATGTGCTGGCATCTTACAAGGTACGTCTTCGCTTTGCTCCTTCTCCTTGTAAGGCCTACCCCTCTGGCATGAGTGTCTTCCTCACTCCATTTAGGCCTTGATTTCAGGGAGGTTCCTCATCCTGGTCAAGTCACAATTCTTCCCTCCATGAAGACTCAGACATCCTGCACTGAACCATTCTCCTCTCAGGACACTGTATCGACTCCACACTATACATCTTCATTTCTTAACTCAGACGCTGACACCTTGTATTGAGCTACCATGCCTGCACATTCCCTCCCTCAACAAATGTTTCCCCACTTGGTTCTACCTAATGACTTCAAACTGAAACAGGAAAGGACAAGGAAGAGATCATATTTCCTTTGCGGCCATTTATTTTCACCTCCTGTCATGCTCTGCACCATTGATGATTATTCTTTATCATTTACTTTTCCCTTCATTCTTTGCCCCACTATCCTCTCCTCCATCCCTTGGTTCATTTGAATACACAACCTTGTCCACTCAGGAATGCACACAAACACAGGCTGATAGATATGGGATGTAAAATAGAGACTAGAAATAAGTGTACATCAAATATGAAAATGTTGTCAGGGATTGCCATATCGTGCACTTTTAAGATGAGCCATCAAGATATATTCTATAAAACATGGTAAGCCATTTAAAGATTATTGAATGAAGGAATGAAAGGCACAGATGTCATTATTAAAAGCAAGGGCTCTGAACGTAAGATGAGAAGTAATGGTGAATTATGATAATTATTATAATAGTCTAACTGAGAGTTCACTCAGGAAGGCAGTAACAAAGGGGAGAGACAGGCTAGAGCAGAGCTACCTGCCAGTAAGACTGCCTGTATCCTTTTCCCATGACCTGTTCTCCAAGTAATTTGAACTTCTTGGTATTTCCTAGGCACAACTTCCATGTTTGGGAACTCTGGTAGCATAGTGAATTAATAAGTGGAAGCTAATTACAAGTTCAGACTTTTAATTTCACCAGTTGCTCCATGGGAGAAAGATAAATTTTTCTACGCCCATAAATATTTAGAGTTTCAGAAACGAATAAAAACATTTTTATTCTATCCTATAGAGTCCTATGGATCGTAATTGACTCAATGACAGTTTATTTTTGTTTTGTTTTCTTAAACTAGATGTTTGTTCACACCTTGATTTATTTTTCTGTCTGTAATACTCCTCATCATTTGAGGTCCAGGTCAGACACTACCTACTCTTTTAAGTCTTTTTTATTTTTTTAAAAAAATTCATTAGGAGGTCTTACAGATATTATAACAACCCATAATTTAATTGGATCAAACATAATTGTAAAATTGCTTCCACCATCGTATTCAAAACATTTTCTTCTTGAATTCTGATGTCATTTCCCCTTACCCCACCCTTCCCCTTCCCTACCCTTAGTCTTATAGTGTATATTATTATTGCCATATCTTAAGCCATCCAATGTATCCATACATTTACAATTGTGCTATTCATTCCTCTCAAAAGAGGTTGTACACTCACCATCGCTATCTGTTCTCTCTTCTCTAACTCCCCTCCCCCTCTTTTAGTATCCTTAGGGAATCATTACTCCCATTACTATTCTTGAAGGGTTTCATATCTTGGATTTGTGGCATCAAACTGCCTTAATTTTACAAATGAACATACACAGGTTACACAAGATTAATGAGATGAAATTAAGACTATAATAGTAAAGGGAGGAAATACCAAAGAACCAGAGGATATTTATGTGTTATATTGTACCCTGGGTATATCATCCCTTCTGTGTGGCCCTTCCTTGCCCTCTTCCAAAATGCTTTGCACATAGCAATCTCTCAATATACAATGCAAATTGAGGAAAAAAGAAAAAGCACTTTAGCCATGAGTCACTCAGATGATTTTCTAGGAGTTTAATAATTTTTTTTTTCCAATAGAGGTAGAGAGAGAGAAATGCTATGCTTCTCAGAAATTCCTCTTACAAGTGACCTGCTTAGATGAGGCTTTAGGCTTGAACTTCAACTTCTGATCTCTATATGACTTCTGCTCCTGTCGTTGGTCCCCTTTGGTGTGGGGGGTTGGGGGGGAGGGAGGAGATTGGTGTAAAGTGAGATCAGAGTTGCCTTCTTTGTCAGAGGGAGCTAAACAGAGTTTAGGTATGATATAGATTAAGTATGCAATACTCTCATAGCATTTACTCTCTATCACTTAGAAGTATAGAGAGAAGTTTTAGAGTTAAAAATAACTAGTTTCAATTCTGGCTCTTTAAATATACTTACTAGCTATTTAACCCTGTGGAAAACATGTCAGTTTTCTCATTTGGGAAATGATGGCAGTGAATTGTATTTGTACTTTATTCCTTGCTTGGGATCATGGAACTGGAATTGCATATCTAAATACCTGTTCCATATTGTGTTTTGTAGACATTCAACAAATGTTCATTTTAACCTTTCTTATTTTTACTACAGCTGATTCATCTTCTGAAATAAACTGTGGTTCAAACAACAAAGTCACCTGGACAGCTAACAGGATGAAAATTACGCTTTGTAGATAATATATTATACTAAATGACCTCCCCACAAATACACTGAGGTTTGCCAAAATGACAGAGAACATATCGATCGAAAGTAAACACTAACTACACACACAGAGTCAAAGTGTTGATATGCCCTGAATAATTATCGTTACATTTGTATGGGTAAAGAAACTGGGGTTTCACAAACTTAGGCTATGTTACCAGAGCTTTAAGTTTACTCTCTTTACATGACTGTCTTTGATACTCATCTCGCTGTCTAATATTAATTGCTGCCTGTCTTCCTAGGTTCAATCACATGTCAATTTAGGCACTTTCTCTGTTTGTTTGAACCTGTTTATTGGTTCCATCAAATGCTAATTTCCTCACGTTCACCTCCACCCTATCAGCCTGAAATTAGATGCCCTTCCTCTGTGCTTGCTGTACCTGGCTCTCCTAGCATTTATCATACTGTCATAATTGTCTTTGTATTTGTCTGTGTCCTCTACTGCACTGCATAGTCCTCAGAGACAAAGAACATTATTCACCATAGTTTTGTTTTTAATGACTATGTTTAAGAATTAGGTGTTCAATGAGAGAACCAACACTGACAGTGACTGGATGATTGAAATGGCTATTCAGGATTCTGTGTCAGAAATTAGTAGATCTCCTTACCTCAGTTGAGAATAATCAGAAGAAATTAATTATATTTGTGGGTCGAAGGGGGTGAAGACAAAGATAACTGCTTTAATCTTGATACTGGATCTCTCTACAAAGGCATGATAAATGCTTAGGAAATATATCATACTAAGATTATGAATCTTGGAGAGGAAAAGATGTGACAAAAGTATAGAGTGAAAACTCTATGTATAAATTAGGAACATTTCAGTCAACCATTTACTATGCTTGTGGTGTCAATCATGGGTAAGTAGTACTTTTTTTGGGGGGGTGGGGAGGGGCATCACTACCTTTGGTGGTCGTGGGCGCTCCCCAGCGCTGCTCCTGAGAGCCGCCGCTGGGTTTGAACCGCCAAGCCCACGGGCCACAGTCCTGCATTCAACCACTTACGCCACCGGGGCTCAGCCCAGTAAGTAGTACTTTTGATAGGAAGAGTGGCTCACACTTAGCAGTTCAGCACCAGAAATGCAGCTTGCTGTCTGTTGTCCTCCAAACTGTTTTATAGAAGACAATGAGACAAACCAAATGCACTGCTGTGGAGTCAATTCCAACTCATAGCCACCCGACAGGAGGGAAGAAAACTGCTCATTAGTTTTATCGACGGTCTGTCTTCACAGGAATAGATAGCCTCATCTTTTTCCTGTGGAGTGGCTGGTGACTTGGAAACCCTGTCTTTGGGGCTTCTCAACTACATAGCCCACTGTGATGCCAGGACTCTTTTGAAGACAAAAATGCAGTTGATTTTCATAAGAAGTAGGACATTCTGAGAACTTGATCTGAGTCTAAGTCAGAAGAAGGCAGAATGGGAGAGGAAGCTTATGTTTAAATCCACAACAAGCCTTTTTTGTTCAGAGATTCCTCTACAGAGAGAGATGTACACTGTGGAGGAGTTTCTTAACTCAAATGGTTCCAAGTACATACTCTAGTGCCTCGTTGTGTTGGGGAGAATCACGAGAGATGACATTTGCTTCTCTCAAGGAGGTTGCTCTTAGCACCCACCCAAGGGAGCGCTTTGAATGCACCCACACTTCTAAAAAAATAGAACATTTGCCCACAGATTTCACTTTTCCCTAGTGTCTTAATGATCTTCCCCCAGTGCCTCTGATAGACTTAAACATAATAGAAACCAATTTTGACTTTAATTCAATGTTCTCTGTTGGAGAGGATGACTGAAGTTTAATTACAATTCTTTTATACCAAATGTGTGTGCATTTTCCAGCATTGGATGTGATTTCCCCAAATTTTCCATCTCAAAATCAGCCCATCAGTAGAACAGTCACATGCAGCCCAGTTAATTATATTGGGATCTGATGGTTAAGGCAGTAATCCAGACAGAATACCAAGACATCTAAAAAACAAGATTCTAAAAAACTAATAAGCTAAGGACCTTTGTGTTTTTCCTTTGTTCTGTTCTTCTCCTCCCCCTATTATGTGAAAATACTGAACAAAGTCTGCTGGAAAAAAAATGTTGGTTATACATTTGCTTTTTTATTTTTTTCCCCTCTAAGTATGTAGGACAATTTGCTCACTCTCTTCTATGTGTATCTAGGGATGAAACTCAAAGTTACTCTGAGCACAAGAAGTTCAAAACTCATTCTAGTATATGCTGGTTTTAAAACAGGCCCACGGGTTTCTTTTAAATAAATATTTTTTTCTTATATAATTTACATGTAGAAGAACTTAGATGATAGATCATGGAAGATATATATTAAAAGATATATCATACCGGCTAGGCCCTGGTGGCGTAGTGGTTGTGCGCAGGACTGCAGTCCACTGGGACAGAGGTTCAATTCCAGCTCACAAGAGCAAAGGCTGAGCCTCCTACTCCCACCACCAGGGCAGTGATGCCATATATATATATATATATATATATATATCATACCTTATGGAAGGTAAGGTATGGATTTTGTTTACTTTTGTGTCTCCTAAATAGATGCCAAAAAGTAAATCATATTTCATAGTGTGCATTTGCGTGAGTGGGATTACTCCCTCATAGACATTGCAGCTGACAAGACACATGGAGCTGTGTTAGTGCCCTGAAGCTGTGGGAACCATGTGGAGACCTCTGCCAGTTCTGAGATGCTCACTATATCCTTGACCCACAAGACTTCCCACCCACTGGCCTGTGATTTTCCTGCATTTGGTGTCATTGCATGAGTTTCATGAGTCTGAAGAGCAATTTATAGATTGGTATTAGTCATATGGGCTAATATCTGACCTATGGACTTGACCTAGACTGGGCCAGGATGTTTTCTTAATGTACAATTATTTTTTTATGTACAATTATTCTTAACAGAAAATTTTTTCTTATATATATACTAGTGTCTATGAATCTGTTTCTCTAGTTTACCCAGACTAACACATTATGTAGACTTCATATACATATACGAAAATGGGATGACCTGGAGCTGTTTTGTCCAAAATAAAATATACAATAGAGAAGGCTGTGGCAGTCACCTAATCTGGTGTCAATTTGAAAATAAGAGTTAAGGGGCGGAGTTTAGCCCATCAATCTGGAGATTGTCAATGGGACCTCTGTGTGGGCATGGCCTTCTCTTCTGAGAATTCGGAGAAATCTAGTACTTCCTTCTTGGAAGCAGGAGATGTTTTGTCTTATGAAATTTTAAAAGGTCTATTACCTGGGACTCCTCTTATATAGAGAGATTAACTACTTTTAAAAAACTGATAGGTCACTTAGAACAGAAGTTGAGGTTCTAGTTCAAGTTCCTGAGTAATGATTAAAACTCTCTCTGAGGCTGAGCCCCAGCGGTGTAGTGGTTGTGCGCGGGACTGCAGCCCACTGGGACGGAGGTTCAATTCCAGCAGTGGGGCTGGGCCTCCTACTCCCACCACCGGAGAGCAGTGATGCCCCCCCCCCCAAAAAAAAAAAACCCTCTGAATAAAATGGGTTTGGGTGTTGCAAAGGGTTAACAAGATTATCTGGAAATTCTAGTCAATGGACCAATGGCTGGGCAATCTACTTCCAGGAGAATTAGTCACTGGCAGTCCTGTAGAACACCCTTCTTCTCTGACACACATGGAACCATGATGGGGCAGCATTATTTTATGGAAGTGTGTGTGTGTGTGTGTGTGTGTGTGAGTGTGTGTGCACGCCTTGTGGAGGGAGAAATGTAGCTATAACTTTTCTCTTCTTGAATGATCACTTATTATGATGGCTTATTATGATGATGAATTTGTTTCACAGAATAAAAGAAGACAAAAGGAAAGATCTTCAGGTTAATTTTCTCATTGGGTTCAGCTCTATCTCTAAATAAATTTTGAACTCACATATAAAGGATGACAATTTAATGGTGTATCATATTATGCACCTGCCTGAGTCCAGTTAATCATGGTCTAGTAAATGGAAGAGTTTAGACTGATTGTTTCTCCAAAAAAAATGTTTATACATAGGATCCAGAATCAAACGTGCATTAATCCCAAACCAGCGTTAACATACATAATGCATAATATGTTCAGATGAAAGGGCTAAGACCCTCTGTAGTTAGGGAGTTCAATTTTCCACCACCTCATTTATGAAGCTCTGCTTATTGGTAGCCCACAAGATAAGGCAAATTTTTCTGATAAGCCTTAGATTCCCAAATAAACCAAACCTTCCCTTTTATGATTAAGGGAGAAAAGACCTATTGGTCCATGGATCTCAGTAGCTATTGTGATAAAGTGTTGTGTCCTGTCAACTCAACTAATCACATCCTAAATTAACAAGAAAACTCCTCCCTTTGGGTGAAACAAGGTTAGCATAGCCTTATCTCATGACATTCTGGTCTAGCAAGAATGTACTAGATTTTATAAAATATATCTTTAAAATCCATTGAATATGATTCTTAATAACATCAGAACTTTAGTCAACTATTTTAGTATAGATGATTTGCTTCAACTAGATTTTCTGAATCACTAATTTCATCTAATTTTGAGAATAATCTGGGGATCAGAACATATCTGGTTATCGAGTGGCCCTTTACAACGGGATCCCTGGCATATTGTGTGATCTGTGTGGTGGAAAAGGTGAACTATCAGCTACATACAAAATAGTCATCTCAAATGAATGCAAATCTATTTAACATTCTAAAATTATTTAGATCAATAGAAATGAATTGAACAACTGTTGTGTCCAAAATATTATATATGGAAGGTGAAGGAAAATCCAAAGGAAGTAAAAGCGTGACACCTGAATCAATTAGGATATTTTGCCTAAGGTAGTTAGGATATTCTTACCTATTAGGAAGTCTGGAGACTCACTGGCTCCAGGAGTCAATTCCCCTATTCAGTAACTTCACTAGATTTGTCTGGTTGTTTTCATTTGTTATCTTCAGCATGATACCCTCAGTCTTTTTTCTTATGAGTTACAAGGTGCTCTGTATCTTTTCACTGCTGCATCCAAAGACAGAAAAAAAAGGTGTTTCATTCTTTTAGCTCTTTTTCTGATTTATTATCTTTAGTTGCTAGGAAGTCATGCATGTCCAGCAGTTGCAAGTAAACTTTCTCTCTCATCTCCATGAATATAGTCACACCATAGTCCCAAGTCAGTAAATTCACCCAGAGAACCAACTCTCCAGGAAGAAACTTCAAAATGTTCATGGAAAAATAAAATTAATAGGTAGTAGAATTTTCCCACTGACTTTTCAAAGCTCCCCTCGCCTCTGTGTGTATGTACATATATATAAACACACATATATGATAGGATACCAAACTATGTATGTATGTGTGAGTGTATGTATACATATATATACACACACTAGATTCATAACCTTTTATCTCTAGGTAACAGCTCTCATAAACAGTAATATCTTAAGATAAATCTTACCCGGGAATGCTTGGTTGGCTTTTTAAAGTTTTTTGAGATACTTCTTGGAGGATTTTCTCTGCATTTGTCTTCTGAATTGCAATAATTGATTTGGATAGTTCCCTTCTTAGTGTCAAGGTGTTATAATACTATTTTTCATCTCTTTTCCCCCAACTTTTAAAGGCCATGCTTATAAAGAAAGTCAAATGGTTAATCTTAATTATTAAAACTTTCTCTGAAAGTATCCATTGGAATTTAATTGGAACCTATCTTATTAATTACTCAAAAACAAGCCTCTCATCTTAATAATCAAATTCAGAGACACTGTTATTTCATTACCCAATTCCATTATCTTTCCTCAAATTATTTCTTTCTGACAAAGCTGTGAAAGTCCATAGTGTTAAATGGTCTTATCTGAGGGAAGAGACCCCTCCCAGTCCAAGGCCTGGTTTGTGTTTGACTAAGTCAGGAGTTAGCTTTTATTCCCCCTTTAAAGGACCTGATAGTAACTGTTCTAGATTGTCATGGCTAACTAGTGGTAACTAGTGGCTAATTTGTGGTAACTAGTTAGCCTTCCCATGGTAGCAAGAGCACAGCCAAAATAAATATATAAATGAATATTTGGGGCTATATTTCCATGGAATTTAATTCACAGACACTGAAATTTGAAGTTTATATTATTTCTATTCAGGAAAAAACTATTTTAATATTTTCCTCAACTATTAAAATTAAAATCAGAGCAGAGGAGTCGTGTGTGTGTGTGCCTATGAGCCAGCAGTTACAAAACTGGTATTTTAAACACCAGCTGGACTACTCCAGGTGAAAGGGTTTCAGCAAAACTAGGCCACTTCTAAGAAACCAAAAACTGAAAATGTCATGAATATCATCAGAACATTGTCTGATATGATTCTGGAAGAATAAGCTGCTCAGGGTATAAGTCATTCAAAATACAACCGTGGAAGAACTGCCCCCTCAGAATCACTTGGAGGGAGCAAAGCTTTGAAGACTGTCTTTGGCTGATGAGGCATAACTCAAGATGAGAAGAAAAGTATCTGCAAATAACCATTAGTAATCAAAAAATGTAATATACAATGTATAAATTTCAGAAAATTGGGATTCATCAGAAATGAAATGGAATACATATGAATTGGTACTCTAGGCTTTAGTGAGCTGAAATAAACCATTATTGGCCACTTTTAATCAGATAATCATATGATCAACTGTGCTGGAAATGATATTTTGAAAAGAAATGGTGTTTCACTCTTCTTTTACAGAAATTCAAGATGTATTTATAAATATGTCTCACCACTTCTAGGATAATATCCATATGTATACAATTGAGACTAGTTAATATGACTATTTTTGAAAGCAATGCAGCAACCACATAACCAATTATGAGAAAATTAAAATTTTGACCAACTTCAGCACTCTGAGTAAACATGCAACCAAGATACATTGATAATGACTGATGATAGTATCTCAAAAGTTGGAACAAACAGGAAGAGATGGTAGTTGAAAAAGGAGACCTTGGTGACAAAAATGAGGCTAAAATTCACATGATAGAATTTTGCAAGTCTTATTGATTGCAAATGCTTATTTTGAACAGCATAAAGAGCAGCGATACACATGAACCTAAGCATATGAAATGTATAGCAATCAAATCAATTACATTCAGAAAAAGACAATGGAGAAATTCAGAATTATTGTCTTCTACAGGGCGAGGGTTCAACTTTGGAACAAAACATTAATTGTTTACATGCAAATTCTGTTTGAAGCAGAGCAAATTAAAACTAGTCCACAGGAACCAAACTATCTTCTGAAGTATATCCCCAGTTGGATTTAAAAACTGTCTCAAGATCAGATTTGACATTGTGAACACAAGTGATCAACACCAGGTTACTTGAGGAATGGCATCAAGAATATATATACGAAGAAAACAAAACATGATTCAAAAGGTAGTAAGGAAAGAAATGTAAGGAAACAAATGACAACAGTGGATGTTAGAAGAAACTATACTACTTTCTCTTGAACATAGAGTAACTAGAGATTCATAAAGAAATAGTAAAGTATAAATATGAACAGAACGCTTTGCCGCATTTATTCATAGCGTTATAGTGAAACGTGCAGACTGAAGACAGAAAACCAAAAAGGAAAAAGATGCTTAACATAGCTGAAGCAGAAAGAACGTATGAACAAAATGTCAGCCTAGAATTTAAAAAAAACCTGAAGGACAGTATAAACATAATATTTCACAACTGAGGAAGTGTGATAAGAAGAGAGAAGTACTACACAAAGACACTATAGCAAAAAGAATTGTTTGGGGTGGGGACCTAAGGCCCACTGGTGGGTAATTGGTCACCCCTTTACAGGGGAGTCACGGGAAGGAGACAGAGCAGTCAAGGGGCAGCCAGGCAGTGATGATGCATATAAGTTCCCTCTAGTTCCTGAAGCCTTCCTCTGCCCCCTCCCCACCCCCCGCGCCCAATCATAATGGTCCCAACTCTACCTTACAAATCCACATGGACTGGAGAATGTACACTAGTATAGAGGGGAGCTGGAGATGTGGGGAAACCAAGATGGATGAGCCCCTTTGGGCCAATGGTTAGATTGGAGATGCTGGAAGGTAGAGAGAAGGGGGGTTGGAGAGAAGGAACCAACTGCAAGGATATACACATATAGTCCTATTTGAAGGATGGGCATCAAAGGAGTGGGTTGGGGGAGAGGTCGGGCAGTGTAAGATACGACAGAACAATAACAATGTATAAAGTATTGAGGGTTGGTGGGGAGGAGAGAGCAGGGGGAGAGGAGAAGGGATGGAAAGGCCGATACTAGGGGCTTAAGAGAAAAGGCGGACGATTAGAGAACGATAATAGAAGTGGACAAGTGAGGGTGCTTGACACAGTATGTTTATTTATATATTGTGAAAGACAATGTATGAGCCCTGAATAAAATGATTTTTAAAAATTGTTGGCCGATCAAGGCATCAGAAATTGGCAGACTACTTAATGAAGTGTTTCAACACACTATAATGTCTTAACAAACTGATGCAGGCCTCACTTGTCTACGCCAAAATAAATTGGAGAACAGCTGGCCAACGGAAAGAGATCTATATTTGTGCCCATCTCAAAGAAATGCGACCTAACAGAATGGATCATTAAGACTATTAGCATATTATAAAAGTGAAATTTTGCTGAACACAGTTTGAAAATGCTTGCAGCAGGGTATCCAGAGGGAGCTGGCAGAAATTCAGGCTGGATTCAGAAGAGTATGCAGAAGGAGGGGTATCATTACTGACATGAGATACTGAAATGAGCGAATACCAGAAAGATATTTGCATGTGTTTTATAGACTATGCAAAGGTGTTTAACTGTATGGATGAAAATAAATGATAGTTAAGATGGAGAAGAATGAGAATTTCAAAACAATTGTGCTGAGATGGAGTTTGTCTATCAACTAAGAGGTGGTCATCTGAACAGAACAAGGTGCTACTGAGTGATCTAAAATCTGGATGATATGCATTAGCATTGTATCCTTTATCACACTTATCATATTTGTATAATAAGGAAACTGTAAAAAAGACAAACAAACAAACAAACAAAAAAACTAGACTATCTGAAGGTGAACATGGCATCACGATTGGAAGAAGGTTCCTCAGGATTGGAATGAGACTCATTAATGACCTTTGATATGCAGGTGACACAATCTTGCTGAGAAGGAAGCTCCTTTGAAGCATTCACTAATGTAGATCAAAGAATATACATGTTAATTTAGATTAAAGCTCAATGTAAACAACACAAAACAAATCCTTACAAGTGGACCATTAAACATCATGATCCATGGAGAAAGATAGAAAGCTATCAAAGATTCAACTTTACTTGGACACACAATCAGTGCTCAAGAAAGCAGCAGTCAAGCAATCCAGTGATGTACTGCATGGGGCAACGCTTCTGCATAAGACCTCCTTGAAGTGTTGAAAAGGAAAGAGGGCATCTTGCAGGTTACGATGCAGCTGGCCCAAGACGTGGTATTTGAAAAGTCCAATGTAAACATTGGACTATGAATAAAGGATACCAAAGCATATCGGATACATTTGGATTATGGTGGTGATGCAGAATTTTGAAAAGGTCACGTATTGCTAGAAGAATGGACACGTCTGCCTATCTTGGAAGAAGTATAACCATGATGCTTCTTAGAAGCCAGGAATGGCATGTACATTTCATGTACTTTGGACTTATTATAAGAAGGGATTGAGTCTTGAAAATTGACATCATGCTTGCAAATAAGGGGAAATCACAGAAAAGGGGAAGACCCTCAACAAGGTGGATTGATAGAGTGGTTGCAACAATGGGCACAAACATAACAAAGATTGTAATGATGTCACACAGGAGATCCGTGTTTCACCAGCTGTATGATCAGCACAAGGATATAATTCAGGGTTCAAAATCAGGAAAGGTGTGCACCAGGAGAGGTAGGCATCATATTTACTCAGTCGGTATGTTGAACATATAACCAGAAAAGTCAGCTTATATGAAGATGGAGCAGATTTGGGGAAAGGCTACTAACCTTTCCTATAGAGAAGACACAAACTTGCTTGCTGAAAGCGAGGATAAATTGAAGCATATGAGAATGAAGATTAAAATTTACAGAATAGATTTAAAAGTTGTGTAAAATGGAGTACTTGGCGTCCCTCATAAGCAGTGATGAATGCATGAAACACACTTCAATGTGAGAAGAACCAAAGAAAATTATGCTAAGCAAAGTAAGCCAAGCACGATGGGACATATACAACATGAGTCTGCTGAGGTAAGCAAAAAGAAAAAATGCAAAAAAGGGCATATGGGAAAACTTGTACTACAGCAGGGGCCAAATCCAATCAAGTCAACTAAAAATTAAGTGGGGGGAGAGAGGGTAGTGGGGAAACAGGGCACTAGCCCACCACAGCAGGGACCCAATAAAGAAGTCTACAGGACTGGCCTCCAATCCCAACTATGTGGGTACCCCACACCCCAGAAGAATGCACTTCAGAGGACAGCACTGAAGATGCAGCTCAGGAAGTGGGGTGCTTCTGAGCAGGAACAAATGAAGAGGGAAGGAGAGAGAAGGGAACACATCCTGTCCCACCAAGCCCCGAGGACAATATTCCTGCTCATGCTTCCTCTCAATACAAGAATACTTTGTTCTAATAACCTATGATGCTCACCTTCTCAACCCTGAAAACAAAATGGGTGCATAAGCAAATGTGGTGAAGGAAGTTCATGGTGTCGGCTATCGAAAGATATAGTATATTGGGTCTTAAAGGTTTAAAGATAAGCAAAAGGCCATCTAGTTGCGAAACAACAAAGCTCACATGGAAGAAACACACCACCCTGTGTGATTATAAGGTGTCAATGGGATCAGGTATTAGGCATCAAAGACACAAAACAAGACCAAAATCTTATCAATGGGAATGAAGGGGAGGGAAGAATGGATACCCAAAGCCCATCAGTAATCGATGAGACACACCTTGTCAAAAGGGCTACAAAGAAAAGATGAGCCAGTCAGAAATGCACAAGCCTCCTCTAGTTATTTAATGCTTTTTCCTTCCCCACTATCTATTTTACACATCTTCCCCAATTCTATTTTACACATCTGGCTAGACTACAACATTTATATTGGTATAGATAAGATCTTGCAACACAGAGTATCTAGAATAGACAAACACCTCAGGGTCAATAAGGGGAGCAGCAATATTAGGAGGGTAAGGGAAGTGGGGGGAGCAATGGGGAACTGATTACAATAATCGACATATGCCCTTCCCCCGACCAGGAGGTGAAGACTGCAGGAAAGTGGGTAAAGGGGGACAGTGCTAGGTAAAAGAAATGAAAAAAAGAAGAACTTATAAATTATCAAGGGAACATGCGAGAGGGTTGATCAGGGAGGGGGGGGGATGAGGAGCTGATTTCAAGGGCTCAAGTAAAAAGAAAATGCTTTGAAAAAGATCATGACAACATATATACAGATGTGTTTGACACAATGGATAGATGTGTGGATTGTGATAAGAGCTGTAAGACCCCCTGATAAAATTTAAAAAATAAAAAAGAATTGCAGCCTTCAGTAAGGATTACAACTCACTGTAAAGAAGACTAAAATCGTAACAACTGGCGTCGTAGGTAACATCATGAAAAATGGAGCAAAGGTCCATGTCAAGGATTTTGCCTTGCTTGGTTTCACAGTCAACGCTCATGGAAGCAGCCATCAAGAGATCAAAAGTTGTGTTTTATTGGGTAAATCTGCCGCGCAAGACCTTTTTAGAGTATCTAAACCAACAATGTTACTTTGCATACTAAGGTGTGCCTGATCCAAGCCATATTATTTTCATGAGCATGTACACTTTCATGTATTCGAGTTAGGAAGATGGAAGAAGAATCAATGCATTTGAATAGTGGTGTTAGAGATGACTATTGAAAATGATGAGTCGACTGGTGTCAGAAGTGTGATCAAATGCTCTCAGAGGCAAAGACGACTAGCTTCCCTCTTATATAATTCATGGACACATTGTTAGAAAATACCAGTCCCTGGAGAAGGACATCATGCCTGGTAAAATGAAGGGACAGCAAAAAGAGAAATGCCTTTGAAGAGATGGATTGACGTCATGACTGTAGCAATGGGCTCAGACATAGGAACGATCATGAAGCTGGCACAGGTCCATGCAGTGATTTGTTTCTACTCGATGGCGCCAAAGGTCACTCTTAGTTGGAAATTATTCAGTCACAGTTAACAAAAACCATTACAGTGCGTCAATGAAACTCTTTCACATCCAGGAAAGAATGCCTTTCTTATTGGGCTGGAGAGACAGACAAATGCTACCAAGCCCTTTGGCCAGTTGTCAGGCTGGTGGTGTCTTCTGATTCACATAACTAAGGAGCTGTCAGACACGCTACTGACTCACAGGCTGCAGAGGTTGACGACTCCAAAGATTGAGAAGTAAGATGACTCAAGTTCAAATAATAAGAAATCAAGTCACGATAAGCCTAATACAGGAACCTGGTCTAGCAAAACAGTAGAGAATTTTATCAGAAAGCACATGTGTTTTGGAAGTTAGTTTTGCCTCCCACGAAACTACTTTTAAATTGATGGGCTGCTCATAGCGTATCTTATCATGAAAGGATTACATTTTATCAGATCTCTTGTCCACTCCCTTAAAAATTAGTCCATAACAGCTGAGCCCTGGTAGTACAGTGGTTGTGTGCAGGACTGTGACCCACAGGGTTGATGGTTCAAATCCAGCAGCATCTCTCCAGGAGCAAGGCCGGGCTTCCTATTTCCCTCAGGGCAGTGATGTGAGAAAAAAAATTAGTCCACAGTAACATCCTAAAGCCTCTCTCACCACTTTTGCTCATTTATTCTTTTATACTCTGCATTATAAGATTTTCTATGAACTGCCAGGGCTTGGTTTCAGGAAAAGTTCCCTATTTTTTAATACAATTTTCCCTATCAACTTTTTAAAGCTCCACTCACATATCATATTTCAGAGAGCGAATGCTGAGAGAACTGTGGCAACATTTTTCATGGATACAAACCAGTCGCTAAAGTTTGTTTACTTATTTCTGTCTGATATTAGTTAAGGAAACTGCTCCAAATATAATTAATGGAAAGGCATTCCATGGAGCTAGTGTATGGAGCTGATGATCAGAACACTATGGATACTTCAATGATTACATGTTGAGGAGATTAGTTTATGTTATTGGAAATAAGCAGGAAAACTATTTGGTGGTATATGCTCACTTTAATCTTTGGGTCAAAATTTTTGTTCTGCTTGAAACTTTTGTTAAATTTTTACTTTACAATGTTCTATGCTTTTATTAGCTCCATCCACTAAAATTTTAGCAGAATTGTATTATTGCAAATGTACTAGGTGATTTGCTTAGTCTGGTACATTTTATAGAAACTATATGTGCATATGATATTTATATGTACAGACACAGATATATCCATATATAAAATATAAGTAAATAATAAAAACAGTCATATGTGTACAGACACACACTCATTTACTACATGGAACGAAAAATGGTATAAAAATGTGACATTTAACAAGATTTAGTGCACGCTAGCAGATATATGTGCTTACTTTTAGTCCTCTTCTTAGTGTGATTTTCTTATTAAATGTAACATAATGAAAGTTAATATTTCAGTCACCAGGTAAAATTATATAATACATTCACATTAAGTAGAATTAGTTGATACTATTAATGTTATAATGATAACGGGAGAGAGAAACCTGTAGATGCAGCCTTTTATTCTATAAATACTCCATAAATGCATTTAGTTTACAATTCACACTGTTGCACTTATGGCTAATGAAATGATAAAATCGGTATGCAAGTTGTTCACCTTTCCCCTTACTTATAGGAAAGGAAAATTGCTTGAGTAGTAACTTTTAGAAAGGATGTGAAGAAGTTCCTTATATAACTAGTTTGGCTTTGCACTTTTTTGTTATTTGTCGTCTTTAGTCCAGTCCCAGGTGAGGTGAATGAACGTGTTTCCCTAAAAAGCCTAAGAGTCTGTAGGGCTTGCAAGGCCAAAATGAGTCCCTAAATGCATCACCCCCTGACCTGTCATTTTCTTCGGGGGGGATTTATCCCTTTGGGTCTTGAAGATTTAACTATGAGAGACATATTGAAACGCAAACATTCCTGGGAGAAATAGCATCCTAAAATACAACCCATAGAGACTTTCGTAGAGTTTATTTACCTGTAAAGAGAGAGAAGAACTGGGACACAGGATGGACTTCCATGGTGGAGAAGGGAAACAGTAGAATGCTGTGAAAGTGTCAGGAATGATAAAACATTATATCCCCACAATTTCTTGAGGTCAATCAGATTGTTTTTAAAGCTTTCCATTTTCCAAACAGTTGTCAACTGAAGCCTGTAATGATAAAAAATTACCATTTTGTTAAAATGCTGCCTTAGGCAGTTTCAAGACCCTGAAGTTTCAGCCTTCAGCTGAAGGCTTCCTTTCAGCCTTCCTTTCTAGAGCATCTGATTATATTCAATCTCTACACATCTCCTTTACTGGGTTCACATGAACCAGTGCTCCTATACAGCCTTCCTAAGCTGGATTCAGGTCTTGAGCAATGAGGAGTAATCACTTGGCCGTCTGAGCCTGAAATGAACAAACAAAAGCTCCATTGACAGAAAGCCTGAGAAGCCAAGCTAATCCTACCCCACTCGCCACTCTATCCTACTGGCCATACCTTCTCTGATAATTCCACCTCATGGTTCCATTGTTCCAGAACACAGCCTCTGGTATGACCTTGCATGATGGTGTGCTCTCTCTTGCTGCCTCTAGGACCTGTGATTATAAGAAACCTGGTCACTTTCCTGATCTTACTCACTCCTCTTTCTCCAGTCAAATCTGATTTAAAATCACACAATGTATTCAAAACTAAAAAACAAAACAAAATCCCAAATGCTCAGATCCCATGCCATCGAGTCAAGCCCAACTCATAATGATGCTACAGGACAGAGATGTATCAACTCTACGGGTATACAAGATGTGAATCTTGTATACCCCTCCTTATCCCTTCAGGGCATGTATAAATTTGTAAGAATGGGCTAATATAGTTTTGCTTGAAAACCCCCAATTGGAGATGCTGATTATGATATATTTGCTTTTTGAGTTAATAGTAACAATCATCTCTAGAATTCATTCAGAAAACTGATTTTCTTACGAAATTTTTTATATAATCAAGATGTAACAAATTCTCAGACATGTTTTTGTAATTTGTGATGGCTAAGGTTGTTTGTCAACATGGTAGGGCCGTGATTCTCAGTAGTTTGACAGTTAGGATGTATTCAATCCTCATGTGAGATCTGGCATAACGTAATTACCCCATAATAAGATCCGCAGTGAGCAGCCAATCAATCGAGTTGAAAGGAATTTTCCCAGAAGGTGTACACCACTTCCAATAGATATGAACCTTTGGACAGCACTCTCCCACATCTTGCTAAATCAGGAGCCCATAACTGTTTCATCACCATCTGACCTCTGGTTCTTTGGACTTGAGTCAGTAGCACACCATCATGTTTGTCAATCTTTGGAGTCATCAGACTTTGCAGTCAGTGGGTCAGTAGACTGTTAATCTTTGGTTCATCAGTCCCAGGAGCGATATGAGTCAAAAGAAACCTCTAGCCTGATACTTGACTTTTAACTTCATATATGCCAGCATTTTCAACCCTGTACGACATTTCCTGTAGAAAAAAATCTCTATATATAAAGATACATGTATATGCTTCACAAATTATGCTTCTCTAGAGAACTCAGCCTGAGATCCAAGTCTAGACTTTTATAACCTCTACCATAGTTCTGAAACATTGTTCAATTTATATCTCACCTAAAATATCATTGTCTATTTCTATACTCCATTCACCTATAACACAAATACAACCTTTATCACCAAACTTTTCCTGGTCTTCACAAGTACTCTAGATTGCCCTATTCTTCATTCTCACATATTCTGTATCTTTGCCTAAGGTTACAGTTATTTAATTTGGGTTTCTGATATATTTACATTGTTTTACTTACTTGATTGTGAGCTTGTTCTAGGGAAGCTTGTTTTAGCTTTTATGATTCATATTTTATTCATTTGGTTTGTACCGTTTATTATTGGCAAAGTGCTATATGTTTTAAAGCAAACATATAGCTAGATAATGAAATAAAAGGGAAAAAAGTTACCTGCAATTTTATGGGGAGAAAGAGAGCCACCAGAAATAAAATATTTAAAGAAGAGAAATGGAAATGATTGCAAAAATAAAGGAATTGACAAATCAAAAAATATTTATGAGAACAAATTTAAATTTTAGAACTGAAAATGCAATAATTGAAATGAAACTCACTGGAGAGTCCAATAGCACAATGGAGAAGATGTAATAGGATGTCAGTGCTATTTACAGATCATCGAATTAGCCAGTCTGAACACAGAGTATAGGTAGGAAAAATACAGCCTCAGTGACCTGCAGGGCAAATATACAGTCTAAGTAGGATGACATCCAAGAAAGAAAGGAGGAAGGGAACCATTCAACAATATTTTAGGAGGCTGAGCCCCGGTGGCATAAGAGGTTGAGAGCAGGACTGTGGCCCACCAGCTTGGCGGTTCAAATCCAGCAGCGGCTCTCAGGAGCAGCGCTGGGTAGCTTCTATGTCTACCAGAGGGCAGTGATGTTCCCCCCCAAAATTTTGTAGGACTTAATGACTGAAAACTTAAAAATATGCATGAGAGACCACCTCCAAACTTAAGAAGCTATGTGAACATAAAAGTACCCAAACTCAAATAAAATCAAATTATCATGATGAAATCACAGACACACACACACACACACACACACACACACAAATTAAAACAAGCAGATAAAAACAGCACACTACTTAGAACAGATAAAATGTGTTGACCAAGTGGAGACTTTCATCAGGAACCTTGCAGACTGGTGACAGGGTGATGGTGGGGTACATTTTTGAGGTGCTAAAATGAAAACAAAAAAAACACTGTGAGCACAGAATTATTTATAAGGGAAACTGTCAACAGAAAACCTACTTCAAAAGATTCATTAAAGGAAATAATGATGGAAATAAAATTGGTAAACTAGAAGTGAAGAACAGCATAGAAATAGTAATTTATAAGAAAATGTAGGTATTTAAAAGAGGATTTTAAACTATATTTAAAAGTTTAACAAAAATTTAGAATATTACCTGATGTGATTTAAAACATAGTTCATATAATAAGCAAAATAACTATAAGAGTTGGCAGGGTGAGAAGATCTATATACTTCTAAGATTTCTACATCCCATCCAAGGAAGAAAAAAAAATGTATTCCAAGTACACATTGAAAAATTACAGGCAAGAAAAAAGTATTATTACTAGATTTGAATTAATCTGTGCATAGATTTAAAAAAAAACTAAATATGTCTCTACCACCATTAGAACGCTACAGGCAAATTCTCTGAGTAATAACACTTGCAATATCATTACCATCCCTTTAAAATGAGATGATGGGGAAATGGGCTAATATTAAATTTTAAATAAAACTCAAGAAGACATCTTCCCAAATATGTGGCATGGATGGAGCATGATAAGGAAGTGAATTTCTTACAGACAACAAATAGTTATTTTTTCCCTCTATTTGTTGTCAGTAAGAAATTCACTTTAAGTATAAAAATGCAAGTAGATGACTAGTAAAAAGAAATGAAATGATGTATAGAGTTTCAAGGAAAGTGGACTATGTTAGTATTAGAAAAATAAACAGAATGAAGACATTAATAAGGAAATGTATCTTAAAGAATACTCTTTCTTGTGTTTTTAGATAGAAACTTGCGTTTCAGTATCTCCAAATCCCTTTTCTTCGTGTAGCCCCTCTAGCCCCTGGCTATTTTTAAATGCCACTCAAAGCACTGTTTAGATTTGAGATATAAGTCATCTGGAAGGGTTTTTGTTTCATTTTTTAAAGAAGCATTTTATATATATATATATATATATATATATATATATATATATACACAAAATAACTATTGTGTGTATACACACACACACACACACACACACATATATATATATATATATATATATACTCACACAGCCCATTTTAAAAAATGAAATCAACAGCACTCTCCTATTAAACAGGAGACCCCCCGTATATGGTGGGAAGGCCCCCACCTCTCCCCTCCATCTCTTCCTTTTCTGTTCCTCCCTCCATCACTGGCCTCATAATCTTCAAAGTCTTGTCTGTTGGTGTATAACCTACATTGCTTCGTCTTTGTTTTTCCTTATAACAAAAGGCAATATTAAATATTTATTTTTGTAAGATTGACTGAGTTTGCTGAGTATAATGTTCTTTAGTTTGTCCATTTTGCTGTGTTTAAGAAAATAGTCATTGTTTTTAATTAATGCAGAATATTCCATCATATGAAAATACCAAGGTTTGTTTATCCTTGTACATGGGGTTTTGGTTGTGTCCATGCTTTTGCTATTGAGGAAATTGTTGCAATAGATATTGGTCTGTATATGTTTATTTAATATTTAATTTGTGATAGATAATATTGGGAAGCTCAATCCACACCCAATCTTAATTGCATGAGCAATTACCAGCAGAACTTCAAACTGTGAACCAAAACTGCAAAAAACTGAAAGGAGAAATAGACAAAATACAATAACAACTGAGATTTCAACATGTGTATCCCATTACTTGATTCACATTCTCATTGATTGGTGACTAGTTGACTCAGAATCAGGTAGAATTAAATGCTACCCAGTCCTGTGCTAGGCCTCTAGTTGTGACTCTATTTGAACTATCTTGTAGAGGGTCTTTGTCTTTTTTTTTTTCCTCCCCTGAACCTTGACAGAACACTGTGCCCATTTCCATCTCCAGTGAGTATGTTGAAAGTAGATGAGGCATGCAAGAGAGTCCATCCTTACTTCTAAGGAATATGCTGGCTGTACTTCCTCCCAGATAAATTTTCTTGTTCTTCTGGCAGTCTATGGGAGCTTTGATAGTCTCTTCCAACCTCAACATTCAAATGTATCAATTCATCTACGCTCTTCTGTAATCATTGTTCCCATGCATGTCTTCTTTATTCATTTGATGGTTATGGCTTGACTTGAATCATGGGCACCTTTATTCTCAAAGTGACATCCTGCCTCTTCAGAGAGGTTTTGTGGAGTAGATATGTATGATTCAATACACATTTTTATGATGCAGGTGAAATGAAATCCTTCACAACCTCAAACTTTCCCATTTATCTTGATATTACCTACTGATCCAGTTGTAAGGTTTTTTGTTTTATTTACATTCAGTTGACATCCATGCGAAGGATGCAGCCTTTTATCTTTATCAGTAAGTGCTGCAAGCTCTCAAATAGAATCACAAAGTACACTGAAAATTAGAAAGGATACAGAAGAACTGAATCTAATTGTAACCACAGCCAAATAGCTATTCTTTTAAAATGCACTTGGAAACTTAAGTTAGAATGTATTCATGGCTCAAAAACAAAACAACAAATTGAGAAGAAGAAATCAAACACAGTTGTAGAGATCAACTTCAGGAAGATAGTAGGAAGATCTCTAAATAATGGGAATAACCACTTTCTAAACAGTTCACGGGTCAAAGAGGAAATCTCAAGATAAAGTTTTAAAGTGCTTCGAACTGAGTGAAAATTAAAATATACTATATCAAATGATGCAGACGCAATTAAAGCTGAACTTAGATATTTACCATTAACTTCCTATATTGAAAGAGAACACTAGTCACTCGAAACAAGCAAGAGGAATAAACCAATGAAATCGGAATGGGTAGTGTTAAGATTTAAATCACAAAATGATAATCAATTAAAAGGCAATATTTGGGGGGAAATGGGGAAATCTGATCAAGTTTGCCAAAGGCTAAGGAGAGAGAGAAAGCACAAAGTGCCCATATCAAGAATGAAAAGAGACCTATCACTACTTGCCCTCACAATAGTAAAGGACAAGAAGGAAATAGTCTGCATAACTTTTTGTATGCAAATTTGAGCACCTAGAGGAAATCGATCAATTCCCTGGAAACCATAAAATACCAACCTAACCTAAGATGAGACAGATAACATGAGTAATCCTACAACTGCTTAAAAGAAATTGGATCATTATCTAAAAAAGAAGAAAAAGAAGAGAATAAGACCTCTGCACGCTGAGATGGCTGAACTGATGAATTCTAATTACCTGCTCTCTGATAGTGGGGACGATTTTACAAATCTCCATGATGTTGGAGACCATAGACCTGTACAACAAAACAAAGGAGCCCTAGAAGTGTAATGGTTACACGCTGGGCTGTGAGCCCCAAGATCTGCAGTTAAAAACCACCAGCCAGTCCATGGAAGAGCAACAAGGCTTTCTACTCCTGGGAAGAAAGACAGTCTTGGAAAATCACCAGGTCAGTGCTCCCCTATCCTGTAGGGTTGCTGAGAGTCGGCATAAACTCAAGGGCTGAGTTTGGTTTGGGGTTTTAGACAAGAAAAAGAGCATCTATGTTGCCGTTGTTAGGGACCATCTAGTTGGAAGAGGCACAGCCCAGTCCTGTTCCATCTCTGAATTGTTCCCATTGCTGCACCACTGTGTCAAGCCATCATGGTAAGGGTATTGCTCCTGTGTTGCTGCCCCTCTGTTTTACCAAACTTGCGTCACTTTCCAGCAATTAGTCTCTCCTGATAACACATCCAAGGTACGGAAAAGCAACTCTCACCATTCTTGGTTCTGTGGAGCATTCTAGCTATACTTTTTTTCAAAAGAGAGTTGTGTCTTCTTTGGAAAGACTTCGGTATTTCCAACATTCTGTAGTACCACAGTGTGAAAGCATGAGTTCTTCCTGGATATTTCTTATCATTATTTCTTATCCACTGTCCAACTTTCACATGCACATGTGACCATGGAAAACACCTTAGGCCTCACAGTAAAATGTCTGCTTTGCCATACTTTTCAAATGTTTAAAAGAGGTCTTGGCAGCGGATTTACTCAATGAATGCATCGTTTGACTACTGCTTCGTATGCATTGATTGTGGAGCCAAGCACTGAAATCCTTGACAGTCTGAATCTTTTGTCCATTTATCGTGATGTCATGGATGGCTTGATGGTATGAATTGACACTAAGCCTAAATCCGCATGGAAGGCTGCAATCCTTGATTTCCATCAGCGACTGATGCAACTCCTCTTCACTTAAAGCAAGCAACAATATGTCACCTGTGTAAGGCAGGTCGTTAAAAATCCTTCCTTCAATCTTAATGCCACATTCTTCCTCATGTAATCCAGTTTCTCTGGGTCAGATTGAATAATTTTGATGAGAGGATTCAACCCTGACACACACCTTTCTAGATTTTAAACCAGGCATTATTCCTTTGTTCTGTTCGCACCACTGCCTCTTGACCCATGTACAGGTTCTGAGTGAACACAATGAAATTTTCTGGAACTCCCATTCTTCTCAGGCTATCATTAGATCTATACAACACCCACAACAAAACTTTTAAACTTCTTTGATATTTCTCAAGACCAGGGCTAATATCGTACCATTAACACGAATCTGATATACGTAAGAGTTTGTGGGTTTTCCGAGAACATGTATTTGGAAATATATCAAAACCAAAATACCAAAATCAAAAACTGACTTCCTTTTCTCCTCCTCCTCCCCCTCCCCCTCCTCCTTCTCATGTTCTTCTTGATCTGTGTCAATCAGCAGAGGTTTCTATTTCCTTAACTTTAGGACACTGCTTCTCAATCTTCCTAATGTCGAAACCCTTTAATACAATTCCTTGTGTTGTAGTGACCCCCCAACCATAAAATTGTTTCATTGTTACTTTATAACTGTCATTTTGCTACTCTTATGATTTAGGAGACCACCTGTGAAAGAACTATTAAGTCCCCAAAGGGTTCATGACCCACATGTTGAGAACCCCTGCTTTAAGCGATACTATCCTCAAAGATATTTTGCAAGATATTACCACTCCTGCTGGTAAAATCTGAGTAAATTGGGGTTTGATTTAATAATTATTTAGCAATACAAAGCACAACAAGCAGTCCTTAGGCTAGGAACCAACCCCCGTATGCCTTTCCTTGAAGTGCAAAGGCAGACTGCACATGAAAGGGCTGAATGGCATCTTGACTGACTCCAAAGTTGCCTTGCACACAGGGGTATGGAGGTTTTCCACAACCCACTCAGCTCAAACCCCATAGCTACCTAAACCCAGCACTAGGTGGTGATGTGCAACACACATAGGTGGGCATCAGCGCAGTGCATAAGGCAGTCCCGAAGTTGGTGAGAGCCCCACCTGAGGTTGGCAGAGCCCTGCGCTGGACAAGAGACTACATGCTCTGCATGGCCCAGCTGGGCACCACTTCAGAAGTGTTGGTAGTTAAACTGGGCACTGTGACGCCACAGCCCACCTATATCTTAGTTGTTGTAAGTTCTGACCTAGTTTTACCTTTACTCCATCCCTGTCCCTACACTGTGCACTCCAAGTCTGTCTGCAGGAGATGTCAGTCTTCAATAACACAGAATCCCAGCCCTGGAAGCCAAAGGAGCCATGCAGCCAGCAGAGAGCAGAGACCACACCTGGAAGTCTGGGAACCACAGTCACTGTCATCTAGACTTCACCATGATATGATAGTTTGTAACATGAGAATTGTTATTATTATTAGTGTTACTGTCATGTTATATCAACAGTGTTTTATAGTGCAGAAAAAATGTGTGTATGTGTGTGCACATGCATAGAAGGGTACACAATATACAAAGAGAGTTGAAAATGTCTGTGGAAAATTTCCATTATTTTTTAATCCCATTTTCCATAGACGCTTTAAACCCACTCACATGATACAATAAGACAAAACTTGACTAAAAGATTGTTTTACCTGCACTGTATGTCATTGTTCTGATTTAGGATGAACTTAATTTCATGGCAAATTTAGGAGCAGAGTCATTGCTAATTTAGCACCTGCTTACATCACAAACAGGCCTGATTTTGTGCTCTACAAGTCATGAGAAACAGAGACTTCATCTAGGCCCTGGTGGAATCCTTCCATGTCATTTATTTACTGATCTTTGTAATCAACCAAGCCCATTCCTCTCTGCCTTGTTTTAGTGATTGCTGTTGTAGGGACTGTGGATGGTGTTGACTTCAAATTCTAGAGATGTTACGTACAGCCTAGTGGAATGTTACCTGCACCATCATCATGATTAATACTGTGATGGCCAGGATGTCCTTTTAATGATTGCCACAAAAAATTAAAACATAGGTCAGACTAGAAGACGATATATCTTTCATCTGATTTTTGAAACAGAACAGACTCAAACTGTTCGGCTAAATGTGACAATTGCCCCCTGCTGGTTTTGGTTCAGAAACAGTTGGTTTTTCCAACCCAGTGCCTTAATTATATAACAGACTCAGGCAGAAAGAGCCCTTATTAGCAGAACTGTTTTCTCTCTATTTCTGCTTGTCAACCAGTTAATTCTTGCCTGACTTCACCTCTCTCTTACAGAGTAGCAAAGAATCATCAACATATTAATCAATAGCCTTGACTTTTTGTAACTGCCCTCACCAAATCTCCCAACCTGATTGGAAAATGGCTGGTCTTTGGAGTGACTGAAGATAGATATGGGATCAAATCTTTTGCCATGCCATAAATTTTCAAACTAGTGGTCTCCTCTGTACGTGCTTTTCTCTGTACTTCTTACTCAGTTGTTAAGATCAATGCCATCTCCTTTAAGAGCTTATCCTGATGGTAGCCTACTTCCTTCCCAGTGCCAATTTCCATATTTAGTTTGTTGTGAGCTAAACTGCTGGGGGAATAAAATAAGACTTGGCAATGCCCTGGCACAAACAAAAGAGAAGCTCATTTCTCTTCATCCAAAGCAGGTGGTGCCTATGGTCCTCTAGGAATGTCTGTTTCTTTTTCTGAAAGCTCCTCCCCTCCCCCATGTTCTGCCACTGTCTGTAGTTTCACAGCATGAATATGTACACTGCAAAAAAAAAGTAAGACCGGAACAAAGGACACAACTTTAAAAAAGATTTGAGACCTACAAGTTTCCTTAATAGTGTCTTATACTCCATTGACCAACATATACCAAAGTCACACTAAAATGTCAAGAGGCATGTGCTCTTTATGCAGTCACTCACTTGGCAGTGAAATATCCAGAGTTCTATCATTAAAAGGAAGAAGGTAAACTTCCATTTGGGAAAAAAGTATCAGGCTGACTGGTCTGATAGAAACCCCCACCTCCACCCCACCCCCAACACCCTTTTCCTATAGAATTGAAGATAGCACTCTGAGATATCACTTTTCAGATGCATGGAGGACAGGGCCTCCAGTGTGAACACTAAGCTCCAGGAAGAACATGCACTTCAGAACAATCTAATATCTGAAATCTAAAAGGCAAAAAGCAGTTTCATGAAGGTGGGACACAACTGAATTCACTGTGGGTGAGTCATAAGAACAGTCTCAGACAATGGAGAACTTGCTTTTGGGGTTCCCAAGACTGTAAATATTGAGGGGGACAGATAAGCTCATCTTCCTCCAGCTGCGCATTGGGCGGGTTGAAACCACTGCTGCTGCTACTGCTACTGCTATTGGCTTCATGAGAAGCACTTGATGCAGCCAGGACACCTGAGAGTGTCTGGAAAGGTGAGAAAACCAAGTGAACAGAAACAGAGAACAGAGAACATGCAGTGGGCATGGGAAGAATACAGATATCTTGAGAGTTCCTTCAACTTTCATTACAGCATCATAGGTGTGCAAGCCTGCTCTTGAGAAAGTCCTTTGTTCTGTAAGCTTTCACCTCATCATAGAATATGTAAATAAAGAGGGGCTATGCATGCTGATAGGATGATCGAGCTGAGGCTCTGGAGGAAGCGATTCTTGTAGCCCAAGCCTATGACTCGAGTCAGAAGGTCTCAAAGTACTATTCTTGCAAGGCAAGGATGAAAGCACTCAAACATAAGATCCAAGGTCTTTTGAGACACGATGGGAATAAAAGCCTCAAGACGACGGACGCTGAAACCCACCTTTTATGTGACCATCAAATTTAGGTTGATATCATGCAAATGGAAAGTTAAAAATTTTCTGAATTAAAGTTATTATAATCATATGGATTATACTTATGCTCCAAGGCAAAAAAGAAACACATTTACTTGGATAGATTGTACTTTGGTACATTGTAAAATATGTAGAAAGACATGGGAATTGCTTTGGGTAAAATTAAAAGTGCCTTTTCTGTAAAAAAAAAAAAGAAGAAGAAATCTTAGACTTTTCTTTCCAGTCTAGTTGCAAATTAATAAGCCTTAAAGTATTTGAGTGGTTGGCCACATCAACCAGATGCTTGTGTTTCCACATGCTGAGCTCTTATTGGATATGCTGTATGTGTGTCTTCTGCAGATGAATGTTGCTGAATTTAGACACTTTCTAGCAAATGTTTTTCTTTCCCTTTCAGTAGAAAAGTTGAGCTGAGTTTTTCCTTTCTTTTTTCATGCTTTTAATCCTCATCATTCCCATTTTTAAAATTTTCCCTCATTTGTTCTCTGAAAAGGTCTGGTGTGCCCAAGGATTGTGAGTTCACAATCAGATTTAGTACGAATCCTACTTCTCTGGCAAAATGATGTACATCTTAGCTGATCTTTGTCCTGGCCTCTAACATTGTAGTGTTTGATTTTGATGGCTGATTATGCTGCAAATGCATGTTTAGCCCTTAGGAGGTCTCAGAGTATATATGATACACTATCAGAACTAAGAGGAAGACTCATACTATTACCACTATGTATGATACTAATACATTTCTGCTTCAAGGTACACCACTAGGGCTCCGTAGAAAAGAGCAAAGTAAAAAAAAAAAATCAAATTCACTACTATCATCTACTTGATGATGACCCATCATGACCCTGTAGGACAGCATACAAGTGCCTCTTCATGTTTCTAAGACTCTTTACCAGACTCATCATCTTTCTCCTGCTAATCTTGCAGTTGATAAATCAGTACATAACCAGGGTTCCGAGTTGGCACAGATAAATACGTATAGGCTGAGTACATGTTAGTAGCCATGAAATGAGAATTACCCACCATTATTTATTTTTCCATATTTGATAGTAACTAAATGAGGGTTTATTGGTACAAGACCCTATCATATCTTTTCTTCTTCTTCTTTTGATTGTGAATCAATGAAGGTTTCCAGAGCAGGTCATCTGTGTTACTTTCAATAATTCATGAGATTTTTCCTCTCTTTCATTGCAACAGTCACATCATCTATTCCATTTCTTCCCAGTGCTTCCTGTTTCTATTCCTCCTCTTTTTGGAATTTGTCCTTGGTTAATACTGCTCTTCTGATCTCAGCTGGCTGATTATTCTAAGGTGTCTATACTTTACTAAGATTAGTGTTCTCCTATTAGACTGTATCTTGTTTTGGTAAAATTAAGCCACAGGGTGAGTCCAGTTGCAGAATCAAAGACCAAATCTTGGGGTGTTCACCAAATTATCAAATCAGTAAGCCTGGCTGTTTTATGAATTCGAGTTTGGTCCACACTTTTTTCTAAGGATGTTCCTTTCAGAACAATTGATAGTGGTAGCTAGCCACGCCCTAGTGTTTACCTCAGAGTGTGGAGACAGAGGCTTGCGAGAGTCCTTAGTCCAGTAGACTCATAGTTTGTGTGTGTCTTTGATGTTCACCCATCTTCTTTCCTCCAGAAAGGGAAAGATCAATTTGCCCCATCATCGACAATTGCTGACAAACTTTTATGACCCTGTGTGCAATTCAACAAAGTAGGATGCAGAACACTGACTTTAGGGGCTATGATATACTGATTAATTTTGGTGTTACTAGAAACTATAGCACTGAACTATAGCACTTATTCCCTCACTGTGTTTGCATAAGTCTAAGACGTCTTCATAATTTGGCTTCCTGTGGTAGTCTGCCACATTCATGACCATACTTGCTGTAAATATGCAAATATATTCCATGGACAAGTATTTTCCATGTTCATCCATGGTAAGAAATGTGTCACTGAGTCATTAATCTTTAACATTGAGTATTCCATTGTGTATATGTACCAATGTTTGTTTATCTACTTTTCCATTAATGTGAATTTGCATTGTTTTTTCTTTTTCTTATTGTGAATAATGCTACAATAAACAGTGCATGCACATATAGATCTCTTCCTATTGCAGCTTGTATTTATCCAGGATATAAACCAAGAAGAGGGATTGCTGGGACACAGGGCAGTTTACTTCTAAATTATTAAGGAAGGACCCTGCCTCTTTCCACAGTGCTGGCATAATTAATTTTCCCACACCCTCGCTAGCATTTGCTGCTTTTATTCTTTGAACTTTGTCAAAAATACTGTAATGAGTTGATATCTCAATGTTGTTTTCATTTGCATCCTTCTACGGAGCTTTCAGTTTTAATTTAATGTCTAATGATCATGAACCTTTCTGCATGCTTGCTCTTACCTGAACAACTTCTTTCAGAAGTGTCTGCTACCTCTTCCATTAAAGAAATGCAAACATTTTCATTGTGAATTGGGTGAAGGGTTACAGAGCAAATCACCAGTCTTATATTGCTGGACATTTCTCTATGTGTCAGAAATTGATTCCTTGTCGACTATACTATGTCTAAGACTTTTCTGCCTGTTGTGATGCACATTAAGTGTCTGATATTTAGGAGGCTCCTATCATCCAGTTTGTGTGCTGATGTTTGTGTTTTTTTTTTTCAGTACGTTTGAAAGGTCCTATCCTATCAGTAAATACTTTAGATGCTTTGAGGAGTTTGGGTTGCCCAGTAAAGTATTCAGCTGCCAATGGAAAGATTGGCCATTCAAATCCATCGCCACAGTGTGCAAGAAAGTTATGGAATTTGCTTTGATAAGTATTTACCACCTTGAATAATCCCATCTTATAGTTCTACTCTATTCTTCTGGGACACTCAGTAAGATCTGACTCAATGGCAGGAGGTTAATTAAATGCTCTACCTTATTTACCATCACAACAATCAAATGAAGTAGACATTGCCGCTTTTCCTAATGAAGATGAAGGAAATGAAGTAATTTAAATAGCAGACTGGGATTCAATTCAGGCAAGCTGGCCTCAGAAGTGCTACATTTAAACAAAGCATGCAGCGAAAAAAAAATCCTAGAAATACTCCCTCAGTGCAAGAATACGTTGTTCTATCAAACTGGCACTTCATGATGCTTACCTTCCCAAAATGATTGCTGAAGACAAATGGGTGTATAAGCAAATGTGGTGAAGAAAGCTGATGGTGCCCAGGCTATCAAAAGATATAGCATCTGGGGTCTTGAAGGTAAACAAGCAACCATCTAGCTGAGAAACAACAAAGCCCACATGGAAGATACCTGTGAGATTATGAGGTGTTGAAGGGATCAGGTATCAGGCATTAAAGAACAAAAAAAATCAAATCATTGTAAATGAGAGGGAGTGCAGACTGGGGATCCAAGACCCATCTGTAGGCAACTGGACACCCCCTTACAGAAGGAACACCGGGAGATGAACCAGTCAGGTACAGTGTAGCAACAATGAAGCATATAGCTTTTCTCTAGTTCCTAAATGCTTCCTCCCTCCCCCACCCCCACCCCGAACACAAATACTATCATGATCCCAATTCTACCTTACAAATCCGGCTATACCAGAGGATGGACACTGATATTGACAGGAACTGGAAACACAGGGAGTCCAGGATGGATGATCCCTTCAGTACCAGTTGTGAGAGTGGGATACCAGGAGTGGGGAGGGAAGGTGGGGTATAAAGGAGGAACTGGTTACAGGATCTACATAGAAATTCCACCCTGGGGGATGGGCAACAAAAAAGTGAGTGAAGGGAGACATCAGAAGTGTAAATATGACAGAATAACAATAGTTTATAAATTCTCAAGGATTCATGTGGGAGGGGATGCAGGGAAGGAGGAGAAAACTGAGGAGCTGATGGAGAAAGCAAATGTTTTGAGAATGGTGATGGCAACACCTGTACAAATGTGCTGGACACAATGGATCTGGATGTGGATTGTGATAAGGGTTGTATGTATCACCCCCTCCCCCCAAAAAAGGAGGAAAAGGAAAAACAAATATGTAAATACTGACACTATGTATGTATGTATGTATGTATGTATTATGATTAGAGCTATATGAGACCCCAACAAAAGATTTGAAGAACAATCCTTGCAATCTGAAGTCAATGTTTTCAGGAAAAAGGTATATGCTACAATGTTTTCCAAAAAAATCTTGCATTTCATCCAAACACTTCAATATGCATTCTACAGGGTGGCATTTTTGTTAAATAACTAGTCTCGTGATAGACTATTAAACAGATGCACCCATGTTGAGGGACATTTGAGGGATTGACCTCTGTAGGGACTCTTTAATCTCTGAAAAATCCTTTGTTAAGATGCCTTCATTTAAGTGATTGATTTCGTAATTTGCATAACACAGATTTGCAAAACAAATTGAGTTAATTTTCAGGTGTGAAAACGCTCTGGGAATTGGTCGCTTTTCCTTGATGTAGCGAATGTCTTGATCACCGAGACTAACATTCCAAATAACATCTCTGCCAACACGATCAGGAGGCCATGTTTTATAAAGCAAAAATGATGTAATTACCTCAGAAGTGCTATTGCCAACGTTTAAAAATTAGTGTATGGCTGAAGAGGCCTGATGGCAGTGTGGCTTTCTTTGGAAGTTCTTAACAGGAGAAAAAGGCGAAGCAGTTTGCTTATGTAAAGATGTGGTGTCGGAAACCCTAGGAGCAGTTTAACTCTTCTTCAGGGTTCTGTAAAGTAAGAATTGACTCAATGGCAATGACTTGGGGCCGCTCGAACACTATGGAGATTTTCACATAGCTATCTCTATTCACGCATGCAATAAAATGTAAGCCTTGATACGAAACGCATCTAAAAGTTATGGTAAGTACCACCAAAATCTTACAGGACAGTGAGAAATAATCTCATTTATCTTTTAAGAAAAAAATACATCTCACCTCTGATCATATTTTCTAATGCAAGTAATTTATTTCTAGATATTGTATATACCTTTTGATTAATAAAGATGTACTAATAGCCTCTAATCATAGCAGTGCAATCTGTAAGATCCAGTAGTAAGCAGAACAGTTGTGCTTTCCAGGTCTAGCAAGTTTTCCATCTTAAATAGAACAATAATAATTTATAAAGTATTGAGGGTTGGTGGGGGAGAGGGGATCAGGACAGAGGGGAAAGGATGAGAGGCTGATAATAAGGACTCAAATGGAAAAGCAGGTATTTGGAGAATGATAGTAGCAGGAGGCATGTGAAGGTGCTTGGCACAGTATGTGTATTTAAGTATTGTGAAAAAAGATCTATGAGCCCCCAATAAAATGATTTTAATAAAAAATTAATTAAAAAATTTTTAAAAAGCTTCAGTCTTCCCACTTTTTTAATGGATACCTTTGGGAGGCATCATTATTTAACCTGTCACAAACTCTAGCATTTTAAAAAAGTACATATGTTATCAAACTATATTCCATCTTTATTACTCTTTCATCTTCACATATTAAATTATATTATTGCCAGAAATATGAAGCAGGTTTCATTGGAATGTAAATTAATTAATTGGTTATATCAGTTCACTTTTTTGTGTGCGATCAGTCACATAAGTTTAATGGACTTTCTTTTTTTATTTTCCTGTCTTGTCCTTCTTACAGTCATTTTACATAGTCAAAAGTCAAACCTTTCAAAATAAAATATAATATATATAAAACATTTATCTCTAGCCATTTGACATCCATCTCTCATTTTTAGAGACCACATAATTTTACATGTATTCAATTTTAACAAGACTTTCTCATTAAAAGATGTAAGAAATCAGTATTTTTTTAGAGCAGACCGATAGAAAGTATAAAAGTGTTTCAGAGTGGAATAAAAAGCAACTAAAACAGCAACAACTACAATAATTCAATAGATACATAACCCAAATGACAATAGGGTGAAGGAGGTGCTGGGATTCTTGCAAACCTAGCCAAGAAAGAGTGGGTCAAGGCATCGTGAGCTCTGTACAGCACGGTGTGTGTCTGTATGGTCACACCACCTGCAGGGCCATTAAAAAAAAAAAACGGAAGCTTTTTGGTTTTTTTTTTTTTTTTTGGCCAGGGAAACTACACAGGAAAAGAACAAGTAGTTTTGTTTATTCACAGTAGAACATCCTATGACAATGAGTAATGCTTTACAAAGGACACTGCACTGCAGATTGAGAGAAAAATACCTGTTTTCTGCTAGGGCAGGAAAGAAATTTCTACAAAAATAAAGGAGTCTGAAGTTTTTACATAATCTTTTGGTGCTGAAGGTGTTTTGTTTTGTTTTAGGATTTGCCGTGAATTTGATTTGTTGTGAATTCTATGGGATCTTTCTGGAGAGAATAAAAGACTGTGTTCATAATTACCAAGCAGTGGGAAAGAAAGAGAAGAGATTAGCAAGCACCGGCATCCCCGGTTATGAACATCTGACTTAAAGACAACTCCTACTTCCCACTTGCCCTTTAATATTATGCAGATTTGCTCTCACTTTGAAATGATTGAATCAACTCCTATTGCAACAAATTCTTCCTTACAATCACCTTCACTTGCCGCATGTCAGCTTTTAAATTATGGAAACGGCTTTGAGTCTTTTCTTGCACTAAAGTAAGGATACATAAGAACTGCCTGCACCTGTTCAGACCAACCTGTAAATTCTTAAAGAAACAGGAACAGATCACATTAATAACTGGAATACTACCTGTATCATGAGCTGCACTTCCTATCCAATTGGATAGGGATTAGAAAACAAGAAAATCTCAGTAAGATTTAGTGAAAAGGAAAATGGGGTCCAAAAAATTGAACGATGCATGAAATTATGTGTCCTGTGCTTGAAGTTCATGCATATGGTAGCACACACTTTGAAGTCAGAGTTTTTATGAAATGAATGAAGAGTCAGAGTTTTATTAAATAAATAACCTTTAGATGTTCCCCTACCCCCACCATCTTTTCCCCCATTATACTCTTTAAAAAATCACTCCAAAAGATTTATTTTGTGCTTCTGTGTATCAATCTTTCTGCTATATTCTAAGTCAACAACCAAAAATACCCGAGATCCTGGAACTTTATAAATCCATTAGAAAAAGATGAACGTGTAAATGAATGCATGGAAATATGACTCCCATGGAAACACCACCACCAGATAATTAGCACAAGATCTCTTCAACAGCAACCATTTTTTTTCCATGAGAAAGGAATTCTGCACTCTCTAGAAGTCAGTAAAGCAACTTAAAAGCTAAGTAGACCAAAGTCTCTCAGAACCAGAGATTGTGAAAATGGACACAGAAAGGGGAGAAGGAGCATGGTCATCTACCTGGGATCAGGCATCTCTTGCTGGTTGCCACCGGCAACCAAAGAATATGTCCCTACCAAGAGCGGACGGTGAACCTGTGTTTCTCTTTCACCTTTGAGCATCTGCCTCTATCCTGCACACACACAGCTCTACTGGCTCTTATGAGAGCCAATAAACCACCAAGCTGGCTCAGCACTGAGACCTTCACCGACCCTTCAGAGGAAATCATCCCCAAAATGTTTTCTCTTTTTCCTTTCCTCATCTGCTTCCATCATGCAAACCGCAGCATGTGGCACGCATGACTGTGCTGAGTAATTATGTAAACTTGCTGATACAGACACAGAACCACTCATCTGCCCCAAACCACTTTTTTGCTGTTTCCTCACTCTGTACACCACCATGCATCCTCCCAGGAACCAAATGCTTGCATGTATGTTGCCACGGAAACAGAATTTAGCACTCCCTACTCAAGCCATGCCTTCTATTTTCCTATTCCTTTTCTTTCTTCTTTCCTGCTTTTTCTTTGTTATTCTCCGCTCTCCCTTTTTCTTTCTTTTCTTTTTCTCATTCTAAGTTCTACATATCTATATAGCACTTTTCAAACCACAAGATGCACACAGTTTTAGAGCAGGAAAACAGGAAAAAAGTCTCCTGAACCTAATAGTACCTGTATACTAAGATGTTTATTAAAATAAAGCAAAATATGGTAATATTTAACAGTGTAAACTAAACAGAGTTGTTAAGAACCATCATCACTCTCATTAACAAATGAGTGGAGGCGTGCGCTGTGTCCATCGTGTGACCTGACTGACATTGAGAGCAGGAGGTGGGACTTCCCCCAAACACACAGCAGTCCACAGTCTGCAAACAACAGGGGACAGTAAGTGGCACATGGGATCAGAAACAATTGTTCTAGGGTATCTTTGGACCATAAGAAGCACCCTCATTCCCCCCCTCCCCGATACTTGTTTGCTTACACTTTTTTCTTTCTCTTCCCATATTTCTTACTTTTTTATCCTTCTCATGAAAAATATATTCCCCATATATATTGACTTTTACTACTCCACTTAAAATACATTTTAAGTTATTTTTATAAACCACTTGGTTCATTCACAAGACTCCTTATTAATTTTTTCTTCTATTTCCCAACACCGCTTCTCCAATATGTCCCTGTCTCTGCTCAAGATTACCCATTCTAGTGTTTTCTCCAATCAGACAGCTATCTTTCTCTCTATCTCTTCCATTGTGTCTTACTTTTACTTCATTCTGTGCATTCAGAAGAGAAAAGAATTAAAAACCTGCCAACCAATAGTCCTATTTCTAGAAAAAGTATCCTTCCAAAATAAGGGAGAAATAAAGGTATTCATAGACAAAGAAAAATTAAAGAATTTGTAAAAAACAAGGCCAGGATTACTAAATATACCAGCAGGGACATTATAACATTGTCAACAACAGCAGGCAAATATACATGTCATCATCACCCAGAAACCAATACAATGTAAAGAGTACTGAAAACAAACAACAGAAAAAAACTACAACCAAAGAAGGCACAAGCACACCAACAAAACCATAACAAACACAAAGAAAAAAATGGTAGCAACATACCTACAAATATCAATTAATACACCGAACGTCAAAGAATAAAATGCACCAATAAACAGAAAGGGTGCAACATACTGGATTAGAAAATGAGGCCCATCATTATGCTACCTACAAAAGTTATACTTTCAACTAAAAGATAAAAATAAACTAGATCAAAGAATAGACAAAAATATACCAAAGCCATTGACAGTCATAAAAAAGCAGGAGTGTGAAAAATAATCTTTAATAGAATAGACAACATGATACTCAACACAGAGAATTACATAATTATGTAATGATTGAAGAAAATTGAGAACAAGAAGACATCCATACTAAATGTTTATACTCCCAATGAAACACTAAAATACATTTATCACATTCTTACAGAGTTGAAAAAAAGGAATATACATTAAACAATAACACTAGACTTCATTAAAAAGTAACATTAGACATGATCCAGGACATACAGATCATCAATGAAGAACAGAAGAGCTAAACATCACAATAAACAAGCTGAAAATCCTAGACATACACAGAACAACTGGACACAACAATGATAAAGTATACATTGCTCTCCAATGCTCATGGCACATTCTCTAGACCAGACAAACCATATCAAAATATCATACACTATGATCAAATGGGATTCATACCAGGTACCCAACAATGGTTCATTAGAAAAACACTAGAAAACATTAGAAAAACATTAGAAAAACAATCAATGCATCTACCACATGAACAAGACAAAGCATAAGAAATACACGATCATATCAAAAGATGCAAAAAGTGAATTTGACAATATGCAACACATAATCCTGACAAAACCACTCAAGAAAATAGGAATAGAAGAGTAATTTTTAAGACAATAAAGACAATATATGAAAAAACAGCTGCAGGAATTCTTCTCAATCAAGATAACCTGAAAATATTTTCCCTGTGAGCAGGAATCAGACAAATATATCCTCTAATCACTACTCTCATTCAGCGTTGAATTAGAAATTTTAGCCAAAAAATCAGATGACAACAAGAACAACAAATCAAGGAAGTACAATTGGTTAAATAAGAAGTGAACTTTATTTTCAGATGACATGATTTCATATATAGAAGATCCTGAAGATGAAAAAAAACAAGCATTGTAAACATTTGAGAGATTCTGTAATGTAGTAGACTGCAAGATTAATAAGTAAAAATCAATCAGATTCCTGCATACTAGCGAAGAAAGCTCTGAGAAAGCCATTAAGAAAATCATACCACTTACAAGATTAATTGCGCAGTTTTAAACCTAACCAGAGTCAAATGATCTGTACAAGGATTTGTTGCCACCAGGTGATATTGAGTTGGATCTGATACACAACAGAAGACTGTTCAACATCATTTACTATTCCCAGGCCCTGCACCATCTTCACAGTTATTATGTTGGATCCCACTGCTGCAGCCACGTGGTCATTTCATTTCCCTGAGGGCTTCTTCTTTTACATGGCCCCCAATTCCCACACTTTATTGAGTATGATATCCTTCAGGGACTGGTGTCTCCTGGCACAATGACCAAAGTATGTGAGATAAAGTCTTGCCATCCTTGTCTCAAAAGGAGGCTTTCTGGCTATACAACTTCCAAGACAGATGTATTTGTTCCTTTGGCAGTCCATGGTACTTTCAATATTCCTCAGCAACACTATTGTTCAAATGCATATATTTTTCTTGAGTCTTTCTTATTTAATATCCGATTTTCAATATTCAATGCCTATGAGGCACCTGATATTACTGTGGCTTGAGGCAGCCACATTTTAGTCCTTAAAGAAATATACTTGCTTTTCAACGTTTGAAAGAAGTCTTGTGTAGCAAATTTACTGACTGAAATCTATTATGTGATTGCTTTCCTGAATATTGAGTGTAGATTCAAGAAAGAGCAAACCCTTGACAATTTCAAACTTTTCTCCATTTATCATATAACTTATCTATCCATATTGTGGACATTTTTGTTTTCTTTACATTGAGTTGCAATCCATACTGGTCAGGAGTCTTTCATCTTCATCGCGAGTGCTTCAAGTCTTCCTCACTTTCAGCAAGCAAAGTATATTGAAGGCTGACAATAAACCATCTTCGAATACTGATTCAATATTTCTCTTCCTATAATCATAAGCTTCTCTTATGATTTCCTCAGCAACCAGATTGAATAAGTATGATGAAAGGATACATCTCTGACACACATTGTTGCTGATTTTCCTGCCTCTGTTCTGTTTGTACAACTGCATGTAGATACATGTATAGGTTCTCCCTGAGCACAATTAGGTGTTCTGCCATTTCTATTCTTCTGAGGGATATCCATAGCTTTTTTATGATCCACACAGTCAAATGCCATTTCATATTCAATGAAAACAAAAGTAGACATCATTCTGGTGTTTTCTAATTTCCTATAGAATGTATCTGACTTCAACAGGGATATCGCTTGTATGCCATCCTCTTCTGAATTGGTTTGCACCTCTCTTGGTTCTCCATCAATGTAGCACTGCAATAGTTATTGGATAATCTTCTGCAAAATTTTCCTTGAATGTGGTATCAATGATGTTATTCTTTATTTTGAGCTTCCTGTTCAGTTACCTTTCTTTTGAATTAGTACAAATATAGATCTTTTCTAAACAGTTGGCTAAGTTGCTGTCTTTCTGATTTCCTGGCATAGATAAATAATTACTTCTAGTGCCTCATCAGCTTGCTGACACATTTCTATGTAAAATCCTTCAATTGCTGAAGCTTTGATTTTGATTGAGATTTTCAGTGCAGCATTACCTTCCTTCAGAACCATTGGTTCTTATTCATACACAACTCCTTGAAATTATTAAATGTCAATTTTTTGGCACAGTTAACAGGATTCTTGCCATCTTCTTTTGATGCTTCTTGCATCTTTCAGCCTTTGCCTATAGAATTTTTCAATATTTGGGGTTTGAATTATTTTTGTAGTCATTGAAGTTTAATTATGCTAAATGTCTTTTTCCTTATTGGTTTTCTATCCTACATATTTTCCCATTTCCTTAAAATATTTTGCTCCATCTTTTCCAGGCGCCCTTGGAAAATTTCCTTGCAGTTGGCTCTTTGAATTAATAATTTCTACCATTTGTCTTAGTAATTCTCTAATGTAAAGCAAGTTTCAGAGAATCTTCTCACATCTACTTTTTTTCTTTTCCTTTTTCTTCTCACTGACTTTTTGCATTCTCCATGTATGATGTGGTTATTATCATCCCATACCTCATCAAATCTATCATTCATGTTCAGTGTATGTATTAGGCAGGGTTCTCTTACAGAAATAAAACCAGGACACTAGTAATTCTTTTTACATATTTATATATAGAGAGAAAGATATATAAGATAAGAAACAGTTAGCTATATATAAAGCAGTACAAATTGCTTGGTACAACTCACTTGCATGAGACAGCTAGAATACTAGCAGTCCTTCAAGTCTTGGGGGGCCACTGAGTGGTCCTCTCTAGAGCAATTCAGGCTATCTGGTAACAGGCAGCAAACAGCAGAGCAGGTCACCAATGGCGAGCCAGATAACAGAGTCCAACAGTCCCCAGTTCAAAAGATGTATATCCTGGGAGCATGGTGAAGTAGGGCTTGAAGAAACCACAACTCACAGCTACACAGTCCACGATTAGGTGTCCCATGAGTAGTGTTGCTTGGAGGTGGAGGCCCAGGACGAACAAGGCAGCTCTCTGGTCTGAAGATCTGAAAGCAAGAGACAGGGTGGGACTCACTGAGCCCTTCCTATCTCTGCCCTTCAGTTCGTCCCGTGTGTTCATTGGCTGTGCCATCACAACAGACCCACCAATCTTCTGTGGCCATGTTGGCATAACAGACCTACCCATCACAATCCAGGCCTTGCCAACATGGCACCTGTACACAATTCTTTACCCATATAGAATTTCCAGACATCAATGATATCAAACTTATACCTAACATCAAACATCTATCATACATATAAATGAGAACACACTGAGTCCAATTGTAGCTGATATATCATACATGAGCAAAGAAAAGATTCGATAAGCTCATAAACAGAAAATACATGAACCATCACAAACCTCGCTTCTGCAATTGATCACGTGGTCGTAATTGGTAGGTAGAACTCCCTTCTACTGTATTACCTTTGCCTACTGTATTACCTCTACTGCATTCTGTATTACCTTTGCCCTCAGTAATCACTTCAGCTGGGTGCGGTTTTTTTGCCTGGTGGAGTGACCCAGATCTTCATTCCTAAGGGGCCTAGGTCATTAGATGTCCTATCATTATGGGGCTGCTGTAATTTACCATTAACTTTTATCACAGGGCATGGTAGCACTAAGACTTGGCCTATGGGATATCCTGGATTCCAGCCATATTCCTCTTTGCTCCATTATGTAACACCAGTCCAATTTCTTCTTGATAATCTGGGTCAATCATATCATTCAGTACAGTGACACCCTTCCTGATCTGTTGATCCCAAAGTGGCCAGGGGACATTCTCAGCTGCCAGTTTAGTGGAATCCAGGTGGGAGAGTTCCTTCTTTTGGGAGCAGGACCTCCAGTCCCAAAGAACCTAGGGTTGCTGGGACAGGGAGCAAAAATGCTGCAAGTGGGTCAATAGGAGTAATAGTGAGTGGTGCCACTCCAGTTTCTACCCCTTGGCTCCTGGACCCATGAATCCTGGCTATTGGAGACACAGCACCATATATTGGCCCCTGGTTTAAAGTGTATACAGCTTCCTGGAGAACACTGCCCCAGCCTCGCAAGTTGTTGCCACGTAGTTTGTGTCGCAGTTCTGTCTTCAGGAGCCCATTCCATCATTCTATCCAGCCAGCTGCTTCAGGATGATGAGGAACATAATATGACCAGTGGATCCCATGGGCGTGGGCCCATTGCCACACTGAATTTGCAGTAAAGTGAGTTCCTTGATCTGAAGCAATGCTATGTGGGATACCATGTCGGTGGATGAGGCATTCTGTAAATCCATGAATGATGGTTTGGGCAGAAGCATTGCGTGCAGGGAAGGCAAATCCATATCCAGAATAGGTGCCTATTCCAGTGAGAACAAAACGTTGCCCCCTCCAGGATGGGAGTGGTCCTATATAATCAACTTGCACCAAGTTACCGATTGATCTCCCCGAGGAATGATTCCATACCTTGGACTTAATGTCACTTTCTGCTGCTGGCAAATAGGAGACTCAGCAGTGGCTGTGGCCAAGTCAGCCTTGGTCAGTGGAAGTCCATGTTGTGCCCATGCATAACCTCCATCCCTGCCACCACATCCACTTTGTTCATGTGCCCATTGGGCAATAACAGGAGTGGCTGAGGAAAGAGGAGGGCCAGTCTTCACAGTGCGTGTCCTCTTATCTACTTGATTGTTAAAGTCCTCTTCAGCAGTAACCCTTTGGTGAGCATTCACATGAGACACGATTACCTTTACTTTTTTGGCCCATTCAGAGAGATCCATCCACATACCTTTTCCCACACATCCTTGTCACCAATCTTCCAATCATGTTCCTTCCAAGTCCCTGACCATCCAGCCAAGCCATTAGCCACAGCCCGTGAATCAGAATGCAGTCTCACATCTGGCCATTTTTCCTTGCAGACGAACTGAATGGCCAAGTTCACTGCTCAAAGTTATGCCCATTGGGAGGATTTCCCTTCACCACTATCTTTCAGGGGGATCCCAGAAAGGGGCTTTAGTGCTGCTGCTGTCCACTTACGAGTGGCACCTGCATATCATGCAGAACCATACGTGAACCAAACATGACTTTTCTGTTCTTCAGTTAAATTATCATAAGGAACTCCCCATGAGACTATAGGTACAGATTTGGAAAGAGATGGTAATGTGACTGGAGTGCGGACTGTGGGCATTTGGGCTACTTAATGCAGTTTACTTGTACCTTCTGGTCCTGCTCTGGCCTGATCTTGTATGTACCACTTCCATTTAACAATGGAGTGTTGCTGCGCACGTCCAAGTTTATGACTCTGTGGGTCAGACAATACCCTGTTCATGATGGGTAGTTCAGGCCTCATGGTGACTTGGTGGTCCAGGGTGAGGTGTTCAGTCTCCATCAAAGCCCAGTAACAGGCCAACAGCTGTTTTTCAAAGGGGGAGTAGTTGTCTGCAGAAGATGGCAGGGCTTTACTCCAAAGTCTCAATGGTCTTCACTGTGATTCACCAATAGGGGTCTGCCAAAGACTTCACACTGCATCTTTATCAACAACTGACACTTGTAGCACCATTGGGTCAGCTGGATCATATGGTTCCAATGGCAAAGCAGCTTGCATGGCAGCCTGAACCTGTTACAGAGCTTTTTCTTGTTCCAGGCCCCACTCAAAATTGGAGGCCTTTCATGTCACCTGATAAATAGGTTGAAGTAGAACACCCAAGTGAGGGATATGTTGCCTCCAAAATCCAAAAGGCCCACTAGGCGTTGTGCCTCCTGTTTCGTTGTTGGGGGAGCCAGATGCAATAGCTTGTTTTTTACTCTAGTGGGAATATCATGACATGCTCCACATCACTGGACCCATAGAAATTTTACGAAGGTGGCGAGTGCTTGAATCTTTGTTGGGTTAATTTCCCAACCTCTTGTATGCAGATGCTGTACTAATAAATCTATAGTCTTTGATATATCCTCTTTAGTGGGTCCAATCAACATAATGTCATCAATATAATGGACAATAGTGTGACAATATAATGGACTAGTGTGACATTTGGTGGAATAAAATAGGAACTTTCCTTGCCTTAATTTTAGTTACAGGTCTAGCAGAAACTCTCAATGGTGAGGGTGTTTCCTGGGTGTTCTCAGCACTATCTTTTAAGGTATCTCCCTCAGGCAATGGTAGAGATGCAGCCCCACCTGGCGTTTCACCTTGAGTAGGTTGGTTGATCTGCTCAGGTGTGGGTTGTTTTGTTGACAGTAGACTACTGTTTTCAGCTGGGAGGGGTAGATCTATTGCCTGGGCTGGTTCAATTGTTTCTAGTGGTGGCATAATATCCTCCTCTTTTGGATCATCAGCCCATATATTCCCATCCCATGTTTCAGGGTCCCAATTTTTTCCTATCAATGCCCTCACTTTGGCTTACGACACTGCTCTAGATCTGCCGTTCAGCTGACATTGAATTCAGCCACTCACATAATGAGACTTTGGACCTGGTTCTCAGCAATATCGGCTCTTTTACTACAGGCAAGAAGACTCTCCTTTGTAGCACAGACAGAACCCTTCATGTCTGTGAGTCGGCACTTAAGGCATGCTTCTGAGGCCCTGAGGCAATCCCTCTCTTTAATCACATAGTCCATTGTAAGGAGGACCAGGCAACCAGCTTCCTTATACTTGGCATCTTGACAAAACTGCTGGAATATATCAAACATACATTCTCCCAGAACCACTCCTGTAACCAGCACCCCATCCATCAGTGCTCCTAATTTAGGTATTAGCTTTGCTATTTCACACCATGGTCTAGTAGGATTGGCAAAATTACCCATGGCTTTAGGTCTAGAATTAGCATCACTGGTGCTCTTAAGACTAATCAGATTGGAGAACCAAAGAAACCCATATTTATGATTTTATTTCTCTAGAAGCACTCCTGTTACTGCTTGTGTAAGGAAGGGTTCTCTTAGAGAAATAAAACCAGGACACTAATAACTCTTTTTACATATTTATATATAGAGAAATGTATATAAGATAAAAAAGAAACAGCGATTTATAAAGTACAAATTTCTCGGTGCAACTCACTTGCATGAGACAGCTAGAAGACTAGTAGTCCTTCAAGTCTTGAGGGCTGCTGAGTGGTCCTCTGTAGAACAATTCAGGCTATCTGGTAACAGGCAGCAAATAGCAGAGCAGGTCACCAACGGCGAGCCAGATAACAGAGTCCAACAGTCCCCAGCTCAAAAGATGTATATCCTGGGAGCATGGTGAAGTAGGGCTTGGAAGAAACCACAACTCACAGCTACACAGTCCACGATTAGGTGTCCCACGAGTAGTGTTGCTTGGAGGTCGAGACACAGGATGAACAAGGCAGCTCTCTGGTCTGAAGATCTGAAAGCAAGAGGCAGGGTGGGACTCACTGAGCCCTTCCTATCTCTACCCTTTAATTCGTCCTGTGTGTTCATTGGCCATGCCGTCGCAACAGACCCACCAATCTTCTGTGGCCATGTTGGTATAACAAACCTACCCATCACAGTGTATCACATTTGTTTTTGAAATTCTCTTGAAATTTGGGTGGATATACTCAAAGGCACACTTTGGATCCCATGGATTTGTTTTCATTTTCTTCAACTGCAGTTTGAATTTATATATACACAACTGATCACTTGTTCCATTGTTAGCCTCTGGCCTGGATTTAGCTGTGGATATTGAGCTTCTCCATTGCATCTACCCAGAGATACAGTCCATTTTATTTCTGTATATAGCTTTTGGATAAGTACAGAGTTATAGTTGCCTCTGTGTTCTTGAAAAAAAAAAAAACGGTATTTACTATGAACAAGTCCTTGGTCTTGCAAAGTTCTATCATCCCATCTCCATCTTTGCCTCTACCATCAAGACCATATTTCTCAACCATTGTTCCTTTCTCACACTTTCCCAGTGCTACCCTCTGTTAATTAGGTGTTCAGTAACTATCAATATTTCAATGATCTCCATAGGGTTTCCATAGGTAATTCCTCTAAAGTGGACAGCCTATTCCTTCTTTATTTTTTAATGATTATTTGCTGGACATCACTGCCCTCTGGTGGGAGTGGGAGGCCCAGCCTTGCTCCTGGAGAGCTGCTGCTGGATTTGAACTGCCCAACCAGTGGGCCATTGTCCTACACTCAACCACTACACTACCGGAGCTCAGCTGCCCTATTCCTTCTTTATAATCTGTGTCTATTCCAGAAACTCTATTGAAGTCTGTTCATAATGCCATTGGCTGACATTAGGGGCATTTGAAATATTGGTGACACCGTTTTTAGCATCACAGAAACAAACAAGCTATCACATCATGACATGACAAAGAAAATTACAGACCATGATATAAGAAACCAAAGGACCGATACAATAGGAGACTACCACATGTTCATGGAGGGGAAGGCTTAATATGATGGAAATGTCAATACTGCCCAAAGCAATATATCAGTATAATATAATGAAATTCCTATTCAAATCCCAACTTCACTCTTTATATAATTGGAAAAACTAATCTCTAATTTCAGGTGGAGAAGGAAGAGACCCAGAATAAGCTAAGAACTCCTTAAAACTAGAAAGTAGGAGGCCTCACATTACCTGACCTCTAAACCAGTTACATAGCCACTGGAGTCAAAACAGCCTGGTACTGCACTGTGCTAGCTACATAGACTAATCAAACACCATACAAAGTCCCCAAATATATCAACTCACTGATAGGCCCAAAAAATATTAAGTGGGAGAGCCAATAGTGATGGGAAAAGTGGATTTCTATCTGCATAAAAATGAAACAGGACCTGTATTTTTTCACATGCACAAAAGCAAACTCAAGATGAATCAAAGTTCTAAATGTGAATCCCAGAAATATGAACATCATCAATAAGAAAATATGGTGGTCATACAGGACCTTGTGAAAAGTATAAAATTCTCATGATCCATTGCGCCAACCACATCAGCAATTTGAAAGCCCGAGTTCCTCTGGGTCAGAGATACAAGGTTTCTTATTCCCATAAAGAGTCACATTCTCAGAAAAACTACAAGGGCTGTTCGATCCTGTCCTACAGGGTCACTATTAATCATAATTGACTCAACTGCAGAGAGTTCAATTTTTGTTTTGTTTCTGTTTTGTTTTTTTTTTGAGTGTGGAGCAAAGGACTACTACAAAATATAATGAGGGAAATACATAGATTTGGAGACACAATATAAGACTGAGATTTGATTAAAATATAAGACATATATGTGCTTCAAAAGATTTCACATATAGAGCAAGAAGAGAGACTAGACTAGGAAAAATCTTCAGCCATCACACAAAGGATAAAAGGCTTATCTCAAAGACTTATACAACATGTAATATTGCAACAAGAAAAAAATGAACTGATTAAAAAGTGGATAAAGAAAATGAAAAGATAGTTAATATAAAAGGCATTCAAATGGATAAAAATAAGACAAGAATGAATTACAAACACACACAGACATAACCAATAGGAAAACACCCACCACAAGAGCAATGAAAAGACAACATTGAGTGCACAGATGTAATAACCCTGAATATCTATGGATTGGATTCTAGCCTTAAGAGACAGCGATTAATAGACTGGCTTAGAAAACACAACCCCTCAATATGCTGCCTAAAGGAGACACATCTTAAGATTACAGAAAAAAAAATATGTTGAGAAAAACATACCAGGCAAACAGAAATTCAGAAAGAGCCAGTGTAGCTATCCTAATCTCTTACAAAATTGACATCAAAGTCAAAACATAGAATGAGATATGGAGGGACACTGTATAATGCCCAAGGGAAGGAAGGACAATGAACCAATTAGCACTTTAGACATATATTCCCCAGATGAGAGGCCTGCTGAAGACATTAACCAAATACTCCAAAAGATGAAAAAAGAGATCACAGCCTCAACAATTATAGTGGGTGGCTTCAACAAACAACTCTCTCAGAAAGAAAGACCACAGGGAAAGAAACTCAACAAGGAGGCTAGAGATCTAAACACTGCAATTAGACAATTTGACTTGATATATATCTACAGAGCTTTCCTTCCAAATTAAAAAAACACATATTCTTTTCAAGCCCACATGGCACATATTCAAAGATAGAACACATGCTGGGGCATAAGGTGAATCTGCATAAATTTAAGCACATTGGTATCATACAGAACTCTTTCTCTCAGACCACTGTGCCATAAGGTTGAAAATAAACAAAAGAAAGATGAAGAAAACAAGAGCAAGTATTTGGAGAATGAATAACTCTCTATTGCAAAAAGAATTTTTTTACTGACCCGATCAAAGATGAAATTAGGAAGTTTCTAGAAACCAATGAGAATGAAAACATGACATACCAAACTTATGGAATATAGCAAAGGCAGTTTTCAGAGGAAGTTTCATAGCAATGCATGCACACCTGAAAAAGGAAGAGCACCTCATAACTGATATGTTGGCAGAGAATTTGCAGTGACTAGAGGAGACTTAGCAGAACAATCCCACTAACAGAAAAAGAAAAGAAATAATAAAAATCAGGGCTGAGATTCAGGAGAGAGAAAATAAGAAAACAATGAAAAAAATTAATACTGATAAAAGTTGGTTCTTTGAAAGGATTAACAAAATTGACAAATCACTTGCAGACTTAACCAAAGAAAAGAGAGATAAAATTTGCAATAGCAAGAATGAGGGATGAAAGAGGGGACATCAGGGCTGATCCCCAGTGGTGTAGTGGTTGAGTGCAGGACTGCAGCCCATTGGGGTGGCGGTTCTACCCTAATGAAATCAAAAGAATTATAACACAATACTACAAAGGACTGTACTCTAATGAATTCGACAACCTGACAAATTCTTGGAAAAACAGTACCTCTCTAGACTATCCCCAGTGGACCTCAAAAATCTCAACAGACCCATAACAATAGAAGAAACAGACAGGTTATGAAGGGGTTACCAACAAAATTCTCACTTGGACCAGGAAAATTCTACCAAGCATTCAGGGAAGAACTGACAGCAATCCTATGCAAACTCTTCCAAAACAGAAAAAGATGGCAAACTCCCAAACCCCTTTTATGAAGCTAGTATAACACTGATACCAAAACCCAGTAAGGATAGCACAAGAATTGGTAACAACAGACCAATATTCCTAATGAACTTTGGTACAAAAATCCTTAATAAGGGCTGAGCCCTGGTGGCATAATGGTTGACTGTGGGATTGCAGCCCACTGACTTGGCGGTTCAAATCCAGCAGCAGCTCTCCAGGAGCAAGGCTGGGCCTCTCACTCTCATCAGAGGGCAGTGATGCCTAAAAAAAAAAAATGCTTGATAAAATACTGGCCAATAGAATACAAAAGTATTTAAAACAAATAATTCACTATGACCAAGTGGGGTTTCTACCTGGGAGGCCATGGTGGTTCAACATGTGAAAGACCATTAGTATCATTCACCACATAGTCATGAAAAAATATAAGAACCACATGCTAATATCAGTAGGTTTGGGAAAAAGCATTTGACAACATCCAACACCAATTCCTGTTTAAGACACTCAAGAAGATAGGAATAAAAGGGAAATTCCTCAAGACAATACAAGTTATATATGAAAAATCAATAACCAATGTGATAGTCAATGAAGAGAAGTTAAACACAATTCCACTGTAAAAGGTGGAGCAGAGAAGGATGTCCCTTGTCCCCAATCTTCTTTAATATCATACTGGAGGTTTTAGCTAACAGCATAAGACAGAAAAAAGATATCAAATATATTTTCTTGGGGAAGAAGGAGGCAAAATTATTGCTATTTGCAGATAATATGATTTTATATATGGAAAACACCAAAAGCTCCACAAGAGGGGTACTGGAAACATTAGAGAAGTATGACAGTGTAGCAGGATACAAGATCAACAATCAGAAATTGATCAGACTGCTATACACATCAGATAAGAACACAGTAGAGGAGATAAAAAAGAGATACCCTTCAGAATAGCCAAGCACAAATTGAAATATTTAGGAATATACCTGACTAAAAGAACAAAAGATCAATATGATGAAAATTACAAAACACTATTACAAGAAACCAAGAGTGACTTCAATAAATGGAAAAATGTCCCATGCTCTTGGAATGGAAGACTCAATATAATAAAGATATCAGTTCTACTCAAGACACTATATAAGTTTAACGCAATATCAATACAATTACCCTGATCTTTCTCCAAAGAAATGGAAACATTGATTTCCAACTGCATATGAAGAAGTCCAGAATTAGGAGAAAACTCCTCTAAATGAAGGACACTGTGGGAGGACTTGCTTTACCTGAATTGAGCACATGCTATACAGCCACAGTGGTCAAAACAGCATGGTGTTGACATAATGTTATTCAGACCAATGGAAAAGAAATTGAAAACCCAGAAATAAAAACAGTAGCATAAAATAACTGATCTTTGATAGGGTCTACAAAATATAAAATGGGAAGCAGATGCCCAATTTAACAAATGGTGCTGGAAAAAATGGATATCTATCTGTAGGAAAATGAAGCAAGACCCTTACCTTGCTCCATTTACAAGAATAAATTCAAGGTGGATCACAGACCTCAAAGTAAAATTCCAAGCTATTAGGGACATCAGTGAGGGAATTGGGACCAACCTGAGAACTCTGGCCCAGGGATTATATAGGCTTCCAGAAATAGGGAAGGACGCAATTACAGAGAAAGCTCAAATGGACAAGTGTGATATACTGAAGATAAATCACCTGTGTACATTGAAAGCATTCACCAAGAGAGTAATAAGAGAGCCGAAGGACTAGAAAAACATCTTTAGCAATAAAAATCAGATAAAGGCCTTATTACTAAAATCTACAATATCCTGATTGCCTCAAAAGAAAGCAAAACTAACTGTACAGTGAGGAGGTGGGTGAAAGACCTGAACAGAGGTTTCACAGAGGTAGAAATCCAAATGGCCAAAAACATATGAGAAAATGTTCCCGATCATTAGCCATAAGAGAAACACAGATCAAAACAACAATGAGATACCACCTAATACTCTCAAGGATAGCCCAATTCAAAAAATCAGAAAGCAACAAGTGTTAGAGAGGCTATGGGGACATAGGAACTTGCATCCATTGCTGGTGGTCCTGTAGGTATGTACAGTCACTATGAAAATCGATTTGGTAATAGCTAAAAGAGATGAAAATTGAGCTACCATATGACCCAGCCATCCCCCTACTGAGCATATACTCAGAAGAGGCAAGCAACAATCCACAATAAGACATCTGTGCTCAAATGTTCATTGCAGTATAGTTCATAATCTCAAGGTGTTGGAAGCAGTCAAAATTTCCATCAACTGAAGAATGGATTAAAAAACTGGGGTACATACATATAATGGAGTGCTACACATCACTGAAAAACAGTGATGAACACATGAAGCACATCACTGCATGAGAAGAACTAGAGGAAATTATGCTAAGTGAAGTTAGTCAAGTACAAAGGGACATGTACAACATGAGTTCGCTAAGGTAAACCTAATTAAAAAATGCCAAGGAGGCATCAGGAAAAAGCTACTGTAAACAGAAATTCCTGGGGGGAAGCCCTGGTAGAATGGCAGGGGCCAGACCAAATCCAGGGCTACATATGGTAGCCAATTGGGGTGGGGGTTGGTGGACAGATGGTGATGTGTAGAGAGGGAATGGAGTACTAACTCACCGATGGGGAGAGTATTGTTTATATCTCCACAGGAAAAGAGGGACCAAACTTAAACCTGGTGTTCTGCATGTGAATGGAGCATGATGGCATGGAGCAGGGAACCAGCGGAGGGCGCTGAGCGCCCAACCCCAATCTCAACTATGGGGGCAGCCACCTCTCCCCCCAGGAGAGTGTGCATTGGAAGACAGCACTTGAAGTCACAGCTTGGGGAGTGAGATATGTCTGAGCAGAACACACAAGAACAAATGAAGGGGGAGGTAGATAGAGTGGAGTGTATCCTGGCCCACCAAGCCTTCAGTACAATATTCCCATGCAAAACAGTCAATGTACAGAGAGGGTCATATGTTGGCCCCACTATGAAATACAGCTTTTCTCACTGACCCAAGGACCTTTGGGGACAACAGTGGAGAAACTGGGTTAAGATTATACCCTGTCTGAGCCAACCACACCATGGCAAAAAACTAGAGGTGTGTAACAGAGCATGGAGTTCCCCATGAAGTGTCAAGGATATACTTTGGGGCCAGGGTGTGGCACTCCATCCAACTCAACCAGGGGACACTCCTAGAGGTCAAAGAACAGACCGTGAGCTATTTACAGGCTTTTATGTGTTGTTTATATATATATATTTGTGTGTGTATGATGGTTCCTGGGGGGATAGGGGACTTGAGAGATGGGGTGGAGGGGGAAAGGTAGTGGTGTTGACTGGCCCAGGGATTAGGGAATAACAAGTGTCAAAAATCAATGACAAGTTGTGTGTGAGAGGTCCGATAGGGATTGATCAAGAGTAATGTAACAGAGAGAAAATACTGAAACTCCAATGGAGGCTGAACATGATAGTGGGCCAAGAGGAAAGTTAAAGGAAATGGAGGAAGTAACTGAGCAGTAAAGGACATTTATGGAGTTCTAAATACAGATATGTATGTAGGTGAATATATTTATATAGGACAATGGGAAAATAGATCAATGTACATGTACTTATAGGGTTAGCAGTAAGAGAGCAGATGGGCATTGGACCTTCACACAAGTACTTCCTCAGTGCAAGAACATTTTGTTCTATTAAATTGACATTCCATGATGTTCACCTTTCTGACACCTTCACCGAAGGCAAATGTGTGCATAAGCAAGTGCGGTGAAGAAAGCTGATGGTGCCTGGCTATCAAAAGATGTAGCCTCTGGGGTCTTTAAAGGCTTGAAAGTAAACAAGTGGTCATCTAGCTCAGAAGTAACAAGCCCATATGGAAGTAGCACACCAGCCTGTGTGACCATGAGGTGTTGAAAGGATACAGTGTCAGGCATCAAAAAATTAACAGTTATATCATTGTAAATGAAGGGGAGTACATCTTGGATACCCAAAGCCCATCAATAGGTGAAGCTACATCCCCTTGCAGAGGGGTTACATGTAGGAGATGAACTACTCAAGGTATAGTGTGGCAACAAATAGGTATGCAACTTTCCTCTAGTTTTCAAATGTTTCCCCTCACCCCTTATCATGATCCCAATTCTACCTTACAAATCCAACTAGATCAGGGGATGCACACTGGAGCTGGAAACATGGGGAATTCAGGATAGATGATCCCTTCAGGGCCAGTGGTGGGAGTAGTGATAGCAAGAGGATCCGTGGAGTGGAAGAGGGGGACCAATTATAGGGATCTACACATGACCTCTCTGGAGTGGGGAAGTGGGTGAAGGGACACATCAGACAGTGTATGATATGAAAAAGTAATAACAATTTGTAAATTACTAAGTGTTCCTGGGGGAGAGGGGGGGGGATGAAGGGGAAATATGGGAAGCTGGTACTGAGGGCCTAAGTGGAGGGAGGATGTTTCTGGGGGTAATGATGGCAACAGATGTGCAAATGTGGTATTCATACAATTGACATATGTATTGACCATGATAGGAGGTATAAGAGTCCCCAATAAAATGACTTACATATATGAAAAGAAATATATGAAAAATGCTCATGACCATTAGCCCACAAAGAGATATCACCTTACACCAATGATAAGAGCCTGATTTTTAAAAACAGAAACATTGGAGCCCCCAGAAACTACTAGTGGGTATGTAAGCAGCTACAAGCATTGTAGGAGATAATATAGTGGTACCTAAAATAACTAGGAATGAAAGACTATACGACCCAGTATATCTTTACTAGGCATGTCATAAAGAAGTAAGAGACATAACATGAATACATGCGTGTTTTCTTATGTTCATTGTAGTACTCTTCTCTGTTGCTAGAAGTTGGAAACCACCTAGAAGCTCATCAGTAAGAAAGAATAAAGACAATTTGTTATGCATACAATGGGACACTATATATCATTGAAATCAATGATGAAATCAGAAAGCACCTCATGATGTGATTGAACCTTAGCAAAGTTAGTAAATCACAAAATGACAAATATTGCACAAGACCTGTGCTATAAGGACACACACAAATACACACACACACACATACACACACCAGGAAGTGACTTTCAGATCATTCATTGATTCAATCCAGCCTCTAGGCAATGGATGGTATGACTATCTAAGACTTGTTTCCACAGTTCTTATCTGACAGTCATACAGTTCAAAATCAGGAAAAGAATGCATCAAGGTTGTATGCCTCAACAAAAGAACAAACAGATCTATCCTTGAACTATAGTCAGAAAGCTCCTTAAAGACAGAGGTGGACACGTTATCAGGAGAGACCCATCCCTCAAGGAGGACATCATGTTTGCTAAAGAAGAGGGGCAGCAAACGAGAGGAAGGACCTCCCATAGATGGATTGACATATTTGCAGCAACCATGGGCTGGAGCATAGAAAGAGTTGTGAAGATGGTGCAGGAGGTGCATCAGGTCACTGCGGATCAACTCGATGTTATGTAACAAGAGCAACAAGGATCACTTCTGGGGGTGGGACGTTGGAGAGAGGTGCTCACCTCAGCTGGGGACAATTTCTCATTAGCTGGAGGAGGAATAGATAACAAAATCATCCATTTCTTATGATATGATCACTCTACTTGGGTGGACACTCCTACCAAGGTGTTCATCTTACTGTGGTGTAGATTCATGACCAAGAAGAAGCAGGGTAAACATATCGACTCTAAGAAGATGATCTCACTTTTGTTGGTGGATAGAGTGGGCATTGGGGGAAGGGAAGCTTCCTCTTGAGGAAAATGCTTGACAAGGCTATTATAGACCCTCTACGGGAAGACTCTATCTTGTACTATATGATTAATCACTATTTTTTAATTGAGTTTCTTTTGAACCTTTTGCGTCCAGACCCAATACTAAAGGTTACCTATATTTTAGAATTTTGTGCTCTCATTGTGCTCTGTATGTTACATAGGCTATCTCAGAGGAATCTGAGTCAGAGAACCCACTCAGAATCAGATTTTACTTTAAATATATATGTTGCAGATTAATGGAACTCTTATACTCCTTTGGACTTAAAGCTCTGATATCCTAAAGAGAGCTAAAAAGGAGGACTGTTTACTCAAAGTCATGGATTTGGAAGTCATTGAACTTTCCTCCAAACCTCTTACTTTCTGTGATTTCCCAGTAATGGGCAAGTTAAGACTTTTGTATATATGCCACTTTCATATTTTCTTACCTTTTTATCATTTTAATGTGGACTCATATAACTATTATTGCAATCCATAGATACCTCCATTGTCTCAACACAGTTGTACATATGTTTCCATCATCATTTTAAAAGCATGCTCCTTGTACTTGAATCCTTGGTATGAACTACTCATTTTTCTCCTCTCCCTCCTTCCCTCCCTTTCTCCCTCATGAACCCTTGATAATTTATAAAGTATTATTTGTTTATGTCTTGCACTCTCTAATGACTCCCGCATTGTTCTGATGTAGTAAATTAGTGTTATAGAATTTTGTGTCCTGTCTCTAACTCTCATTGTTTTCTTAAACAGCATTCAGACACTTAAATTTTAAATATGTATAAGTGACTATCTAATGCATTTCAGTCTAAAAAGATTTCCTATATATGAATATTTTCTTTATCTCAATAATATTTTAAATTCTATATCATTGACTAGTTGAATGATACTATTACTAGAACTATAAATAAGCCCCATCAAGTTTACTTAAATTTTCTCTCAAAAAGTTGATAATGCTGCTACTAGCTATATCAGTGGATTTTGAACTCACACATAACCAGAAGCCCTAATTTAAAAATAATCAGTTTTTCAGTTCTTCAGGACAAGTCTCCTTGATACTTATCCTCATGAAGGGATCACTAAAGTGTAGTGAAGATATGAGATGGTGCCTGGATATTAGAAAGAATAACATCGGGGGTTTTAAAAGCATGTCTTAAAAACAAGCAACTATATAAGGGTGGTACCAGCAAAGGCCACATGAAAGAAGCACACCAACTTGTGCAATCCAAGAATTGTAAGTAATAAAATCCGTGATCAGTGGAAGTAATGAGAACCCAGTTTGCAGAAGTTTGTGAATGGGAAAACCCAAAATACACATGCAGAGTTTCCTCAGGAATTAAGTCTCCATGAATTCCCTCTGGCCATTGACCAAGGATGAGAATAGTTTTGTCCTCTGTCAGAATTCATCAGAAAGTTACTTAATGCAGATATTTCTTTCTGCGACTTCGAGTTGATGTCAACCCATAGCAATCCTTTAGGACAGGCTGGAACTGAGCTGTGAATTTCCAAGGCTGTAATTCTTTCTGGAAGTAGAAAACCTTGTCTTTCTCCCACTGAACAGCTGGTAGTTTTGAACATCTAACCTTGCTGTGAGCAGCCCAGTACCTAAATATTATACTACCTGGGCTCCTACTAAGTACAGATATGGTTAGTTTAAATTTTGACATCTTATCATTTGTTTGCCCATTTTTAATTTGTTCTGTGTAATTCTACCTTCTTCTTTATCAAGGTTTTTCAGTGTTTTTATTGTCTGGTTCTTATTTATTTATTTTTAATTTTTCCTATGAGATCTAGGTTAGGTAAGTATATAGAGTAACAATAATCATTTCTTTTGGTTATGATAAGGAAGGTAAAGGGGGATTGGGAACTAATAATAATCAGTACAAAAATAAATAAATATTCTAAAATTGATTGTAGCAATGATTGTAGCAATAATCAACTACTTTTAGTATATTCAAACAATTACACTACATAGTACAAGTATAGATATGTGCTGTTTGAGTTGAAGATGATGGGGTCTGATTGCATCTTATAATATCTTTCCTGCCTCAACACCAGACAAGTTAGAGAAATACTAACCATCACCACAACCAGAAGATGATCAACGGCCACCAAATAAGAAAAGTAGCATAAACGATGAAAAAAAGTTGGATACTTTCATTTCAGGAAAGAGGAAGACTTTGGGAATGGAAGCAGGAGGTATGATAAGGTCATGAACGACACAAGCAGTCCCACAAATTACTAAATTTAGGATTTTCAGTAGTACACCAAAACTAGAGAGAAAGAGTGATATCTTTGGGGAGGAGATGACATTGAGAAGCTATGTTGAGATGGATGCTTTGTAAAGAAAATGAAAGTTCCAAAGCTACTCAGTTGGAGGAATCAGCCAAACAAAAGGTCATCTCTAACTTGAGTGGATGGAGTCCGTTCTTCTATTCCTTGGGCTGCTAACTTCAAGGACAGCTGTTTGAAACCATTATCTGCTACTCCAGAGAGGAGCTACTTAGCTACTGTGAAGAATTCCAATCTCAGAAGCTCATGGGGGGCATTTCTACCTTGTCCTATAGGATTGCTATGAATTCACATCAAATTAATGGCAATGAGTGTGGTCTTCTTTTGTTTGTTTTGGTTAAAGAAAATAAATATTCTCTTAGCAAGGAACTTTGGTGGTCCAGGTTGTCAACTCCGAGGGTGGCTATTCAAAACCACCAAAGGGGCTGAGGGGTAAAGATGAGACTTTCTGGTCTTCAATAGACGCACAGTCCTGTAAACCCTATATGAAAGTCTCTATGAGCTGGAAGAAACTCAATGGCAGTGGATCTTCCTGTTTACTAAGCTACAAAATTATTGATAGGATGAGAATTATCCAGCCCTGAAAGTTTCCCAAGTGATGCCGATGTGTTCCTAGGATTGAGAATAAATGGTCTAAGAAAAGGAAAAAGTAAGGTCATGTCATCTGCATCTCTCAGGTTGTTAATGTGCTTTCCTCCAACCTAAAGCCACCTTCTTCATATAAGCCAGCTTCTCTGGTTAAAGATTTGGTATGACATTAAAGGGTGCAGGCATTATTTTGCGGGCCTGTGTTATTGGGCTCTCCATGCTAAGTCCAGTTGCTGTAGGGGCTTCTGAAAAATGGAGGAGATTGCATGTGAGACAAGGGGCGGTGACGGATGGATTTCAGTGTCCAACGTAGATTCAACAGAAGCAAAATTACTGAATTTATCTTTGTGGAATATTGAGTTTCTACTCTGAGCCGATGACTGTGCTCCTGGATCCATACCTATGCCTTGTAGTCATGGCTTTTATGTATTTGAGGCAATTAAACAGCATTGGACTTGAAGTCTTCCAGAACATATTACTGGATAGATTTTATCCCTTGTGCTATGTTGTCAAAGAGCTAAATTGGAGAGAGAAAGAGGTATCCACAAACACGGTGAAAATGTACTGTTACAAGAATACCTCATGCCAAATCCATGCCCCTTCCTTCCCCCCATTTCAACCACTCATATTTAAATGAAAAGAAGGCATTCTGCTTTAGTGGTTGCTGTTTATTTTAATCTTCAGAGGTTTGATATTCAAAATGCGCTATTATAAGACACTTCATTGGCCCATGGTTTAAAAAAATAAAGCCATTGTACACCAGATATTAAAAACATATTACCTTCACCTTTCTTCAAATATTTTAGAAAGAAAGGAACAAAGGAAGAAATAAAACTTGAGCATAGTCTAGTTATACAAAGCTATTCTGACTTGAGGTTTTGGTACACTTTTTTAAAAGCCAGAAGACAAACCAGAAGGGAGAAGGACAAAGCAGGGAAACCATGGCTGGAAATGCAGAAATGGAAAAGCAGATCAGATGTGATGGCAGCTGCTGCTAGTTCCCAGGACCAAAAGGTTGAATGGCAGTTCATTGATTCAAAGCCAAGAAATTGGAGGTCAATGTTAGCAGGATCGACACCAGCAAAAGAGAGAGAGGGTGAGTTCTCCACTCTATTTATAAATATGAAAGGTCCATATGATAATGGAAGGGTGAAGGGAAATTGGGGTAAAAAGGGAGAAGAGATTTCAAGGATCTACATATAACCTCCACCCTGGGGGATGGACAGTGGAGAAGTGGGTGAAGGAAGACATCAGATTGTGTAAGATGTGATAATAATTTATAAGTTATCAAGGATTTATGGTGGGGAGAGCAACAAGGGAGGGGAAAAATGAGGAGGGAACATCAGGAACTCAAGTAGAAAGCAAGTGTTTTGAGAACGAAGAGGGAAACACATGTACAAAAGTGTGCGACACAATGAATGTATGCGTGGATTGTGGTGAGTTGTACAAGCCCCCAAGAAAATGATTTAATAATAAATTTTTTTTAAAAAGGCCACAATGCCAAAGAGACATAAACAACAAGTTATGAGAACACCTTACTGCCAAACTGCTGAGGATCCTAGCAGACACAAATTGACATCAAACCTAACAATCCCACATTGTCTATTCTGAGAATGGCTCAACTAGTCAGTCAAAAACCTTAGGAACAAACATGAGAGTTTCCTTGGGCTATGTTCTGCCTCTGGACGATAAATAAATATTTTGCCTTACCTATCAGAAGAACAGTCACATTTGTCTTGGAAGAAGTACAATAAATCTTTATGGGAAACAAGCAGCCTAAATTTTCTCCTGCAGTGTGCTTGGCTATTTCCAAGCACTTATCTTGCAATGAACAGTTGGATGTTGACCCAGCAGTGTCATCAGGACTCCTTTGAGACAATGACGCTAGTCTAAGAATGCTCCTCAGGTGTGAGGATGGTAGGACTTCATTTCACATACATTGAGCACATGAACAAAGAACATCATGCTTGCTAAAGTATAGAGTTGGGAAAAAGAGGAAGACTGTCAATGAACGGAATAGACTCAGTAGGTTCAGCAATGGGCTCAAACTTGACAATCTTGAAGCTAGTATAGGAATGGACTGTGTTTCACTCTGCTGTTCATGGGGTCACTATGATTTGGAGGTGATTTGATGACATACATTGAACAACAACTTTCCATTATTTTTCCTTCCGTCTCCTGATATGTATTTTGTTATTCCAACTGGTAGAATTTTTTTTGACAGTCATTTGACCTACAAGGCTTTGCCTTTGTCAGTTTTCAAAATTGAATGAGAAAATTCTTTAGAATAAAGAAACTTGCCTCTCTCTGTTTACACACAGACACACACGCAGGGAGAGAGAAAGAAAGAGAGAAACTGGGTGGTGCAAAATGAAGCCCTTGACTCCTTGTTAAAAAGATTGGCAATTTGAACTCACCCCAGACTGGCAATCTGTTTCAGAAAGCTCAGAGTCATGAAGGTCATGAGCACACTCCTGTTCTGCACACATGGGCTTCGTGAGTGAGCACTTCCTGCACAGCCATTAGCAATATAGCCCACACCATTTTTCTGTTTCAGAGAACTCTGTTAAAGAAAATGATCACCCCTAAACCAAGTACACAGCATCAAGCCAATATTGATTCACAGTGACTATACAGAGTTGCTGAGGTTTTAGATCTTTATGGGAAGGATACAGCCTCGTTTTTTTTTCCCTGGAGAGTGACTGGTGGTTTTAAACTGCTGACCTTGCAGTGAAGATTTCCATGCTTACTCAACTTACTGGAGTCACCAAGACTCTTTTAAGACAATAATATGATCATCTACATTTATGATTATTTACATTTTTAAAAAGAGACAAATTGAGGAGGATGAGAAAGGCAAGATATACATTCAGATTTGGATAAATTATGTTTGCAAAGGGTTTGGAGCATCCAGATGGATATGTCCTAGAGGCTAAAGAGAAGGAATTGAGGGATCATTTTAGTCTCAAAGAAATAGATCTTATCAGCATAGAGAGGCAATAAAACCAAATCATAGAAAGAAACATTTTCTCAGAGATCATGTGTACTTAGAAGAAGAGAAAAGACTCCTAAGGAATACAGATTTTGATAAAAACAACAAAGAAAATATCAAGGATAGGAACCGAGCAGCAATGATTAGAAAAGCAGTATTACTTTATCTTTATCCATGTATATCTCTGCCTGTGTCTCCCATACACTTTCTTTTTTTTTTAGATTTTTTTTTTGCTTTTTAAAAAAATTTTTATTGGGGGTTCTTACAGCTACTACAACATTCAGTACATCATTTGTATCAAGCACATTTGCACACATATTTCCACATACATTTCCCAATATTTTCCACTTGAGCCCTTGATGAAAAAAAACCCTCCCCTTCCCCCTCCCCCCCTTTTTAAAAAAATTAATCATTTTATTGGGGGGCCCCTACAACTCCCATCACAATCCTTAACAGCATCAGTTGTATTCAGGCCACTTTTACACACTCATTGCCATCATCACTTTCAAAACATTCTCCCTCCCTCCAGGCCCCCATTATCAGCTCCCTATATTACCCTTCCTCCCCCCTTCCCCTTAAACCCTTAGTAATTTACAAATTATTTTTTCATCCTGTACACTGTCCAATGTGTCCCAACACTCACTTCCCTGTTGTCCGTGCCCCAGAGAGAAGGCTACGTGTAGATCCCTGAAGTTGGTTCTCCCTTTCTATTCCTCCATCCCTCCACCCTCCTCGTATTAACACTCCCATCACTAGTCTTGATGGATCATCTATCCTAAGTTTCCCATGTTTCCAACTTCACTGTACATCTCCTGGTCTAGCTGGATTTATGTGGTAGAATTGGGGTCATGATAGTAGGTGGGAGGCAGCATGGGAACCAGAGGAAGGTTACATATTTCATAGCTCCTACCCTGTATCTTAACTGACTCATCTCCTCCTTGTAACCCCTCTGTAAAAGGATGTCACCTCACCTATTGATAGGCTTTGGGTCCCCAATCTGTACTCCCTCATTAATAATAATATAATTTTAGCTCATTGATGCTTGACACCAGATCCCTTCACCACCTCCTGATCACACAGGCTGGTGTGCTTCTTCCGTGTGGTCTTTATTGCTTATGAGCTGAATGGCCGCTTGTTTACTTAAGCCTTTAAGTTCCCAGATGCTATATCCTTTGGTAGCTGGGCACCATCAGCTTTCTTCACCACATTTGCTTATGCACACATTTGTCCTCAGGGATCATATCAGGAAAGTGAGCATGCAAAGTTGTGCTCTTGAGTTCTTGAAGCCTGATATCCCTTTGACACCTCATGATTCCACATGCTAGTGTGCTTCTTCCATGTGGGCTTTGTTGCTTCTGTTGTTTCAGCTAGATGGCTGCTTGTTTACTTTCAAGCCTTTAAGTCCCCAGACGCTCCATCTTTTGATAACCGGGCACCATCAGCTTCTTCACCACGTTTGCTTATGCACACATTTGCCTTCAGTGATCATGTCAGAAAGGTGAGCATCTTGGAATGCCAATTTAATAGAACAAAATGTTCTTGAACTGACAAGATACTTGAATGGAGGTCCAATGCCCATCTCTTGTCCTACTACTAACCCTATAAGTATACACATTAATCTCTTTCCCCATCCTCACTTATAAATATATGCCCCTAGGTACATACCTGTATTTGAACCTCTATAAATGTTCATTATCCCCCAGTTCCTTCCTCTATTTCCATTTGCTTCCCTCTTGTCCCACTATTATGTTCACTCTCCATTTGGGTTTCATTATTTTTTCTCTGTTACATTAGTCTTAATAAATCCCTATTGGCCTTCTCTCACCCACCTTGTCCCTGCATTTGTACCAATTGTTATTCCCTTTTTCCTGGGCTGGTCGGCATCACCACCTTTCCTCCTCCTCCCCCTCTTCAATGTCCCCTTCCCTGGAGCCATCAGACTTGTCATTTTCACCTCCAACCTCTTTGTCCAGTCTATCTTGTCTAGATAGACCTGTAGAGGTAGCAATGTGTACAAGAAAGTTCTCCTAAAATGGAGCAAATTAAGCAAAAAAAAATGATAACAACAGCAAGAAACCCCCTCAATGTACTATACAATATGTAACAGAATAATAAAAATAGTAATAAAAATAATAGCAATATAAGAACCTGTATAAAGTTCAAGGTCTGTTGTTGACCTCCTAGAGTGACCCCTAGTTGAGGGTGCCAATACCCTGGTCCCAAAGTATATCCTTGTCACTCCATCTGTGACTCTACGCTCTGCTGCACACTCTTAGTGCTTTGCATTGGTGTGGTTGTGTCCAACAGGGTATAATCTTGACCCCGCTTCTTCTTCCTGACCCCCATAGGCCTTGGGTCTGCGAGGGTAGCCGTATTTCTTAATGGGGCTGACCATGCAGTCCTCTTTGTGCAGTAGCTGTTCTGAGTGGGATTATTGCCCTGAAGGCTCGGTGGGCCAGGATGCACGTCATTCTCTCTTCCTTCCCTTTCATTTGTTCTCATGTGCTCTGGACAGGTTTATCTCACTCCCCAAGCTTCGTCTTCAGTGCTGGCCTCCAAGGCAACTTCCTCTGGTAGAGATGTGGCTGCCCCTATAGTTGGGATTGGGGTTGTGTTCTCAGGCCCCTCCACTGGTTCTCCACTCCATGCTGTCGTGTTGCATTCACATGCTGGGTCTCCGGGTTTAAGTTTGGTCCCTCTTTCCCTGTGGAGATATAAACAATATGCTCCCCTTTGATGGTTTAGTGCCCCCTTCCCTTTCTACACATCGCCATCTGCCTCCCCTTCCTCCTTGATGGCTACCATATGTAGCCTTAGATTTGATCTGGCCCCTGCCATATTACCTGGGCCTTTTCCCAGGATTTTCTCTATAGAGTAGTTTTTCCTGATGCCGCTTTCCAATTTTAAAATTATTAATATGCTTACCTCAGCGGATTCATATTGTACATGTCCTTTTGCACTTGGCTAACTTGACTTAGCATAATTTCCTCCAGTTCTTCCCATGCGGTGACGTGCTTCATACGTTCATCACTGCTTTTCAGTGATGCATAGTACTCCATTGTATGTATGTACCACAGCTTTTTAATCCATTCATCAGTTGATGGGAATATGGACTGCTTCCAACTCCTTGCAATTGTGAACTGTGCTGCGATGAACATTGGAGCACAGATATCTGGTTGTGGATTGTTGCTTGTCTCTTCTGGGTATATGCCCACCAGGGGAATTGCTGGGTAGTATGGTAGTTCAATTTCCATCTGTTTTAGGTATCTCCAAATTGATCTCCATAGTGGCTGTACATACCTGCAGGTCCACCAGCAGTGGATAAGCGACCCTATCTCCCCACAGCCTCTCCAGCATTTGTTACTTTCTGACTTTTTGAATTGGGCTATCCTTGAGGGTGTTAGGTGGTATCTCATTGTTGTTTTGATTTGC